>BQNB010129737.1:3930-15720 GCA_026074375.1 Tanacetum coccineum | reverse complement strand
CGGGTATTAGTACCCGGTTAATTACCGAAAGTCATACGTTAAACTATTAACTACGAGCTATTAACAAACAGTTAAATACACAGGGTGACCGAGTCTTTTTCTAACATCCAACAAAAGTCCACCATTAACTAACCACATTAAATACATTTCTTATTAACTATGGACATTTTAGTCTTTTTCTTATCGATTGCATTACGTCATATCATACCAACCAAACATTATTAATAAGGGTAATGAATTATTACATTACATTATTTATTCCATTACGTCGCTTATTCCATTCATTTAATATTTCATTACATCCTACCAAACGAACCCTTAGTGTAACTGTATCTTCAACTTCAAGTCTTCAACACTCCTACTGATGCATGTAAAGAGAAATTTCTTAGCCATTTTTATGATAATTTATTTCTGACAAATCAAATAGGTTAAATATCAAATGGGTATAGAACATGGTTAACAAAAATAAGGGTCATTTCGGGATACTTTGTTCCTGACAAATCAAACAGATTAAGTTAAATGAAATTAAGTATATATCAAAGGGGTATAGATGTACTTTATTGGTTAGAAGTGTCATGCAACATAGTTAGATACAATGAATTCCCAAATAGCTTGATTCAACAACAAAAAAATCATATAACTCACTCGTGATGTTGTGCTAACTTGCACGCAAAAGTATGGCCTGGTGTTTAACTGAAAATTTATATGACTTCCACCAACTAGATCTTTAAAAAAGGGATAAAGCCGTAGAATACCAACGAACTTTTCAAAATTTATCGATTTGGTACGTGTACTTCAAAAATCGTTTTTAAGTGATTTTCGAGTTAAGTTTCGCCTTGACCGCGAAATAAGTAAAGGAGCGAAATAACTCAAAGTGACCGCGAAATAACAAGTTTTAATCCCGCGAAATACAGGTGTAAACCACCAAAATAACTTAGTCATTTCCGCAGAATAACTCTTATTTTGATCCAGCGAAATACAGGTTGAACCCGCGAAATAACTTAGTCAAGCGAGAGTTTCTAAAAGTTTTCAAAACATGTCTCTTCAAATTTTCTTTACGATTTCTACGTAAATGTCAGCTTAGAACTCGGTCTTCAAAGAAAGGAAAATGTTCATTTATGTACATTATTCCTCAATCAATGAGAAGTTCATGTCTTCTCGGTCTTGAGCAAGGTCATATAAACATTCAAAGTTTTGAATGCTCAAGAGAAGTACTAAGGAAATGACATTTCACAAGATATATGCAAAATCATTTTCTTGTTGAGCATAATTTTTCAAGATATTTTCAAAATCTTTCAAAATTGTGTGCTCAACAAACTCCCACTCTAAGTTTTCACTCTAATCTATTTTTGAGTAACTCCAAATAAATAGGCAAAAACCATATCACTAGTATTACAAAAACCATACATATAACTCCAGATAAATGCAATAAACAATAGTTATTAACAATCGTTCATACAAGAATAAGAGCTTAGCAGTATTACACAAGATAAGCATGGTTAAGAAGGATTCATACAAATATTTAAGAAGGATTCATAAAACTAAGAGGTTAAAAATTTAGAGTTTAAGACAAGTTTGTAATAAAAAAGAGAGAAAATATACCTCTAGCTTCAAATTTTCAGGTAGGGTTGTAACGGAATATTAGGGAAAATGACATTAATGTAAAGTATAGCATATATAGTGTATTTTTAGGGCAACTTTCTATTTAAAGTATGTGTAACTAGTCCCTCAAGTTTAATGTTTTTACTATTTTTCCTTTACTTTGAAATATTGTACTTGCAAACCAGTAAACTCCTTGAGAGTATCTACCAGTGCCATGATGCGGCGGATTGTAACAACGAAGTTTTACAATCCTCCTAGACATGGTACCTAATCATTGTAGTGTAGTATAGGCAAGACTCGGAGGATTGATCGTTCTTTAGGAGAATAGTGATGTATGTTCGAATTGTATGTTACTAAGATCTAAAGGCTGAGAGAAGAGTATTTTTGTATTTCAATGTTTTTTTGAAAGCAAGTAAAATCAATATGTTGAGAGAGGTGGTTTTTAAACTAAACTAAACTAAATCTAATTATGCAAGAAAAGTAAATGTTGTGGGAACTCGTATAGGTAAACAAACGTGCTCACTTAATCATGCATTACTCCCTAGTTGATCCTTTGAACATGTTTCCATGTCACCCTCGTTAGTGTAATGTGTAAGTATTCCTCTTTTTCAATTGTGGATTGGTCAGAAACGCACCTACGTGATCACCTAAGTAGACAGCTCCTGAAAACACTCTTCCTACCCAATAGTAAACCACGCGCATTAAATACTTAAATAGTTATCTTCCCAAACGTGATGGTTTCATCTAATCTAATCATGTTTCACTAGACCTCTTCACGCACAAAATAATTTGCAGCTAGTTGTATAATGCCTAACGTGCACACCACTAACAAGAAGTAAAAAAATTAAAGTTAACAACTAGGTTTCATGCAATCATAAGCAAACACATATAAATTTAGCTTAACATATTAACAAGAAGAAAAGAAATACAATTAATCATCAAACACATAGACATATTTGAATGATTAAAGATTGAATTACTTATCTTCAAACCAACATGTGAGAATGTAAGTACAAAGGGCATACAAAGCCCAAAAATCGTCTATAATGGCTGCACTATAGCTCTCTCAAGTTCCACACATGAATTATGAAAATAAAGGGTTTGTATATATAGTAAATTGGTTGTGACGGCGTCACTAGGGTTTTGTGACACCGTCACCCCGTCTATCTTGACTTAGGGTTTCTTCAGTCGACTAATCTTTACGTCGTCAATAATACATGTGATGTCGTCACCTTGGAGTTGTGACGCCGTCATGAACTTCTAGTGACGCCGTCTCCACAACCTGAACCGTCACAAAAAAAGTTGTGTTTTTGCCTTGTCTAGTTTCTTCTCGAAACAGGCCAAAGTCACGCGTTTTTCCTCCAAATGCTTCCTAAATGCTAAAACATAAAAAGAAATGATCAAATACAATATTTGGGCATATTTACATGATTTTGGGGTTTAAATGACCCTGAAAAGTGTATAAATGACACCTCATCAAATGCCCCTACACTTGGAATTTGCTTGTTCTCAATCAAATGAGCTTTTCTACCCAGTAAATAGTAAAGTCGAGGGCATTTAACCTACTAAATAAATATAGTTTATGGCACAACCGGTTTAACTGTGTAATTAAAAGCACATAAATTAAATACTAGCACCTCACATAAGTGTTTGGATTCTCTCTTTCACTTGGTGGAAGAATGAATTATAACAATATAGGAAACGGGAAAAATAAACACTCACTGCCTGTCATAGTATATAGATTACCATAAGCTTGATAAAAGATCAAAATCTCCACCACTTTGGCGTAAGCACCTATGAATTACTATCAAAGAGGTCTTTTAAAGGGTTGTAACGTAAGGTGTGGGGTAAAGGAAACACGGTTATGGATAATGTGGGAAATTTACTGGTGGCAAGCTAATTATTTACAAGATAACATGTAAAAGGCGTTGCTAAGCCAAGACTCGACAAAAACTAGGACAAATAAACACAACTATACATCAAACCTTTTCTTTTCTCGACTCTTTCTTGACATAAACAATAACAAGATGGCAACCCGTATATTTTAACATTTTTTTTTTGCTTTTTTTCATTTATTTATTTATTTGTTTAGGGAAAATGATATTGGGAAGAAGAGTTAAGAGATATTAGGCTGAAACGCGAAAGATGGAAAGATATTTGGGGCTGATTTAGGGAAAAGCAAGGAACGATGAAAGACTGTTTGACATTCAAGTTAGTTTGTACCATAACGTTCTACCCGAGTGGAAAAAACCAATTGTTTGAAAAAGTTTGAAGAAGTATCTAATGTCATTGTTTGGTATGGAGATTGTTAACAAGGTGAGATTGTTTACTTATAGGGGAATAATGTTAGCTTTAGAGGTATTGATCAGTGATTAAGAAAAAGGTCTTCAAAATACAAAAGGTAGAACAAACAAATTTGAAAGATTTAGAAGACCTTAATGATCAATACTATCAAGTCAACTGATGAAGATCAAACAAGTAAACGAAGAGTTTAGGAGATGATAAGTTGATAAAAGAAAGGCTGGAATTTCAAGAATTCAAGAAATGCTACATTAGAACTCTCAAGTGTCCAAGAGAACATCCAAACAAATGAAGATCTCCATAATTCACTAATGACCATCCCTTAGGGGCATATTGTTAGCTTTTAAAGTTATGATCACCATTTAGTGGGAGATTGTTAGCCTCAAAAGTGATGATCAAACTTAGGATCTCATATATGTAAAAAATATAATAGATTAATGTTTTGATGTAGATTTATGTTACGTTTATATTAGATAGGTTAACATCTCGTGCCTGACGTATAGTCACGAGACCCGGCTAAGCATTATCTTAGTAAACGGTACGTAATGTGTAAGGAGTATCAATACTCCTTAACCTAACAAGTTGAGGTAACAAGTCACTCCATAATTCAAAGATCTTCCTCTCTTGAAACACTTAGTCTCTCCTACCTCTCTCTAGATAATTCTTTCTTTAAACCTCTACTAATTACATGTTGATTCTTAATCAATTGTCATCACTTTTGAGACTAACAGATTAACCAAAAACCCAAATAAGAGTAAAACTCTCACCCTTTAAATGAAAGTTTTGGTTAATCAATTTAAGCTAAATAAGTATTTCACAACCCGCATGGAGTAAAGTTGGGTTAGTTGGAGCATTTTTACATCCTGAACAAGAATTCAAGAGAAAAAAAAACACAACTTTTATTGATACATACGTTTAGGTCAGGCCGGGTTTGGGTTGATAGGTTGGCGGGCCAGAAAACCCCAACCTAAACATGACCCGTTTTAATAATCAGATCAGCTACGTTAACTCTAACATGTTTATACATAACCCGGAAATGAATTATTTAACCCCTTGTATATACATGGGTTGGCAGGTTGAATAGGTTAAACGAGTTTTAGATTGACCTATTTAACACATTTTATCTAGAAAAGTTGGCACATTACACGGATTAAACATACTAAACGGTTTGTGGGTCGACATGTTTAACCCATTTAACCCGTATAATAAATTATTTACATAATTTTATATATAAAAAAAATCTTAAACGGGTTGACAGGTCAATTCGCTTAACTTCTTTCATGTTTAATATACGTGTAAGATGCGTCGTTCCAAATACGACTTGTATATAAACTTAACCAAAACTTGTTAATTTGCGTGTCAATTTCAAGTTAATATCAGATCAAAAATTGACACAGCAATAACACACAACATAGGACAGAAGAAAACACAATTCATTCGAAACTAACATTGTGTTTTCAAGTATGAGCCAAGGAAGAAAAAGAAAGTAAATGAAAAGAAATTGAAAAGTTGTGTTCTTGAGTTGCACTTAAAGAAGAAAAGAAAAAGAAAATGAATGAAAATTTAATGTAATTTGATTAGTTTGGAAAGTAAAATGTTTCCTTCGAAAATTGAGTGAAACACTTTTAACGTTTCTTTTATTTTACTTTTTTTAAAACTCGAAATCAACGTAAAAAAAACAAAAAAACAAAAATTCAATAAGATATAAAAAAGAAAAAGTCTGTAGTGACAATGACTACACCTATTTTTACGCATTTCCAACGTCCGCAGCACTATTATCTTTCTGGCATCTCTTCAAACAACATTAACTCCTTCCAACTCTCTTTAACAACATTAACTCCATCCTCTTCTTAGATAAAGAAAAATACATAGAATTCAGCTAGCATATCGTGAAATATCTTATCTATAGAACGTTGGCTTGATGATAGCATGGAGATCTATAATGCTAACGTCGATTGGTCGATGATGATTTACGGGTCATCACGATTGATGTCAACATCATCATGGTGGAAAAAACGTGGAACCAGCACCTAAGGATCCGATACTTGGTGTTACTGAGGCCTTTTTAGCAGATCCTAGTCCCGACAAAGTTAACGTTGGCGTTGTATGTTCATTTTTCATTTTTTCAGTTATTTTTATTGTGGTGCTGATTAGTTTATTAAAGAGAGGTGGTGCTGATTAATTAGCTTATCAGCTTATGAGTTTAATAAGCTCATCTCTCTACCTATATTAGCTCTAAGTGACATTTTAGGGGGTGCTTGTTTCGGCTTATATGTGGGCTTACGATCTTATTTGATTTCGGCTTATATAACACAAGCCCCAATTTTCTGGCTTATATTGAGACTTATGAGCTTATATAAGTTTAGCATATCCTAATAAACTTATATAAACCAACAAGTCTCAAAATAAGCCGGAAAATTGGGGCTTATGTTATATAAGCCGAAATCAAATAAGCTCATAAGCCCACATATAAGCCGAAACAAACACCCCCTTATAATTAGATAAAATGGAATACCAAGTTTGATACTCCTTCGGTCCAAAACAATTGTACACCGACAAAAAAAACCATGTAAAACATAATTATAGTTATTACTGTTTTTTCTCTCTTCTTGCATAATGAGAATTTTACTCTTAACTAATTAATTAATGTCTTATTTAAAGTTTGTAGTATTGATTTCAACTAAAAATGTAATATGATAAACTCGATCAAACTTCCCTATCTAGTTTTTAGTAGTGGACAATTAAATTGGGACATCCGAAAAAGGAAACATGGACTATTAATTTGCGACGGAGGGAGTAACTAACTTCTTGAATTTCAAATATTTTGTGTATCGAATTCCAAAAAAATATGTGATTCGATTTTCAAAACTACTTGATTCCATACCAAAAATATGTCAATCGATACACAGAATATATAATTGAAATTAAAAAGTTAGTTACTGTATTAAATAGTCTAACCGTAACAATGATACATACAACTCAAAAAAATGATAAGTAAGTTACATTTTCAGACAATTAGCCCTTTATTAAAAAGTGCACACCCTTTGACAGATTTCTACATATGGTTTGTATCCAAATGTAACAAACTCGTAATCAGCTATCTTCCTAGCTTGTTAGTTTTTTTAGTTTATTTTATTCTAGTGCTGATTATTAGTTTATTAAAGTGAGGTAGTGCTGATTAGCTTATCAGCTTATGAGCTAAAAAAAGATGGTTTATTGCATACAATGACATTTTGGTGCAAGTTAGTTATGTTTTGGTGATGAATGAATTATCAGGGAGCTTATCGTGATGATAATGGGAAGCCGGTGGTTCTGGATTGTGTTAGAGAAGCAGAGAGACGGGTTGCTGGAAACCTAAACATGTGAGTTATATGACCTGTTTTATATTTTTTAGTCTCATTGGTTAATTTGTAAATAGAGATTCATGATAGAGATAATTAAATTGAGATTGCTATCTGGATTTCTGCCGCATGCAGAGAAAGTTGTATGGTAAATATCATCTTGGATGCCTCATGCCTTATAACTTATGGGTAACTTTATCATTACTAGATTTTGCTTAGGGGGTATTTGGCATTCGATGTAATTATGTGATAGGATTATAAATAAAGCGGGGGTGCAAGAGATGGTGTTTGGATGTGCTTACGCTGTTTGAAGTTGTGATAATCGTATCTGAATGAGTGTTTGGCAAATAAGTTTTGTTGCAGCTACACTTAAACTTATTATCGCAAACTAATTATTTGACCCGTTGATAAATAGTAAAAATTGGTCTCAATGTACCCAAACAACTCCTTAGGACCATGGTCACTTCCACTTATCAGTATTATGGTGGTTTTATGCGTGTTATCTTTTTGTTAAATCCCACTGACCAATTTGATCCTTCTGGCTTTATTTATCCGGTCTTTTACCTTTATTCTTTGCTAGTCTTTTGTCAATCACTTTATTTAGGTACCATTATTGATTTATTGGTATTCCTTTGTTTGTTCTTGGTGGTTGTAAAAGATGTTTCGATTTCTAAGTGGGTCTTTTATTTTGCAAACTACTACACCCATATTTCAGTTTTATGGGCCCAGTCACGTGAACATGCCAGACTTACTATATGTTCCCTCGACATCATGCAACCCTGAATGCATTTGATTCAAAAGATAATTGATCGAGACAAGTATCTTATTGAGTTTTTGTTTAATGATGGACAACTGTGCTCAAGGAACACTGAAGTTTTGTGGTTTGCTTTAAAAATGTGCACATTTGAATTATATCATTTGTTCTGTGCTCTTTTGTTTAACCATACCTACTCTCAGGGAGTATCTTCCAATGGGAGGAAGCAACACGATGGTCGACGAGACACTAAAGTTAGCATATGGGGAGAATTCTGATTTGATCAAAGATAAGCGAATTGCAGCAATACAAGCTTTGTCTGGCACTGGTGCATGCCGAATTTTTGCTGACTTCCAAAAACGCTTTTCTCCTGATTCTCAGATCTATATTCCAGTCCCAACCTGGTCCAAGTAAGTATATTGATCTCCGCTCAAGTCTCTACTAGAAATAATGTATGCATGATATGGTTAAAAGTAGAGGTAGCAATTTTGAACCGTTTACTATTTAGTGTGTTTATTTTGGTTGTCTGACCACAAACGGGTTAAAGGTGAAATAGAAAAATTAGCTAAAAGGTTAATAGGTCCAAATGGGCCAAAGCGAGGTAGATTCTCCCAAAGATTTTCTTTCAATGCGCACAACCTCGTAAATCGTTTTGTTCATGTCTTCAGATTATTAATGTTATAAATATATATAATCGTTTTTGCAATCATAATTGATACTTTAGCAACCTGCACTAGAATTTGACCGATTTCTGTTTTGAACCGTTAGCAACCCGCTTCACTTTCCACCTATAGTTAGAACGTTAAATTTTCAACATTGACTGGCTATTTTATTGTTGTGATGTGTTTTTGGTGGCTTATGATGTGTGATTTGAAATTACAGTCACCATAACATTTGGAGAGATGCTAATGTACCACAAAGGACGTATCATTATTATCATCCAGAAACAAAAGGTCTTGATTTCGCCTCGCTAATGGATGATGTTAAGGTATAAAAAATACTTTGATTTAAATAATATCTTTGAAGATCCTAGTTTTTCTTTGGATAAATTCTCATTTTTCCCCATTCATATCTCAATTGTTTCTCAGAATGCACCCAATGGCTCATTCTTTATGCTACATGCTTGTGCTCATAACCCCACGGGAGTTGATCCTACAATTAGCCAATGGAAAGAAATATCTTACCAGTTTAAGGTCAGTACACTTAGTCACTTAGACTTATTTGATGCTTGTATGTCGTTTCTTTAAGTTATTATTAGTTTTTAATTGTTTACTATATTCAGGTCAAAGGTCATTTTGCGTTCTTTGACATGGCTTATCAAGGCTTTGCAAGTGGTGATCCAGAGAGAGATGCAAAATCTATTAGGATTTTCCTTGAAGATGGCCATCTAATTGGATGCTCTCAATCATATGCGAAAAATATGGGTCTTTATGGCCAAAGAGTCGGTTGCCTTAGGTGATGCTCTTTCTTATTTGTAGGATTATTTTTTTCATACAATACTAACATGCTTTTCTTCGATCCTGTTCAAGTTCATATTTATCTTTGTAATCCATTTGTTTGATGTTTAACTTTTGTTTGTAGTTTGGTATGTGAAGATGAAAAACAAGCGGTGGCTGTTAAGAGTCAGTTGCAGCAACTTGCTAGACCCATGTACAGTAATCCACCCGTTCATGGTGCACTTATTGTTTCGATTATTCTTGGTGATCCTGATCTAAAGCAATTGTGGCTCAAGGAAGTCAAGGTACTTATAAGTTATAATCCTTTTAGTCTTCTATTTAATCGGAAGTCAAACCATCATGGTTCTCATTAGAGTTGGTTATGTTATATCAGAAACTAGTCAAGTTGGTACAATAAAAAAGTGGAAAATGCTAAACGGGTCAAATGGGTCGAAGTCACTCAAAGTGTATTTTTATCGCACAAAGTGTTGTAAACAGAAGAAAAAGCACAATGGGTCATGCTCCTAAGCTATTGTCAGTAATCTTTTGCTCATCACTAATCAATAACGAAACCTAGAAATGAATAAATGAGTAAGGTGAAATATGTTATTTAGCTGGTTCATTAGAGAAGACCATAAAATATTAGTCTGTCCGTTGAACCAATAATATTTTTCATTTTGCAGGGTATGGCTGACCGTATAATCGGAATGAGAAGCTCTCTTAGGGAAAACATAGAAAAGTTGGGCTCTCCCCTATCATGGGAACACATAACTAATCAGGTAAACTTACTATTCTATCCTCCAGTCATATCTAGTTCTGTTGACTGTAAACTGTAATTACGTTTAATATGTTTAAACAGATTGGCATGTTCTGCTATAGTGGGATGACTCCTGAACAAGTCGATCGCTTGACACAAGAATTTCATATTTACATGACCCGCAATGGTCGTATTAGGTAATAATACTAATGTCACAGTAACAAATTATCCAGTTATCTGTTTCACATATTTTTGGGTAAATTTTAATCAACATATATATGGATGGTACAGTATGGCCGGGGTTACAAGTGGCAACGTTGAATACTTGGCAAAGGCTATCCATGAAGTTACAAAAGCTGCTTGAGGGCCCAGATTTTTTCTGCTGTTTGGGTTAAAATCACTGTCGGAGTGTCGGGTATTTTTCCCTGAGAATATTTTAAAGAAAATAAAAGGTTTAAAGGTACTTGCACCTTGTCATGAGTTTTGATTGCTCGTAGTGGATAGGGATTGTTGTTGTAGAGAACTTTGATAAGTTCTATACCGGTAGCGGTTAAAGCTGCCCACATCGTTTAGAATAAAACAGATTTGTTTCTTGGAAGCGTCTTTTACATGATTTTAGCGGCATGAAATAGTATGTCAGCTATATGTGGCAAGATGGCTGGTTGAGTAGTTCAGTTTGAAACCACTCTATGCATGAGGCGGATGCCATGTTCATTTAAGACCACTTGAAAAGCACGAGCAAAGTTGAACTAGTGTGAAGTGTTGTGCAGGTGACTAAAATAAAAAAACGCATGTGACACTCGTAAAACTTTGGCCGCGCGCCTGTGCCTCACGTGGTCTTCAACTAACATAACACCAGGTTGGGCGGGCTCGGGTCACGGGTTCAAACTGGCTTGGACTTTAGTCCATCTGAGCACCTCTATATACACAATCACCTTTAAACCACACCCATGGGTGTTACTTTGTGCTCGAAATCATAAAAATAAGCTTCAATGAGCTCATTTGTACAAGATTTGGGCGCATTTAGCCCTTTTTTATAAACAAGCACGTTTACCCGCGCGTTGCTGCGGGACGTTAATTTTTCGCGCATAGTTGCGGGTTTAATTGTTTTTTCCTATTTTTTTTATTTTATGCGGGTTTATTTTTTCGGTCTTATGTTTAATAGTGGTTTTTTTTATATGGGCTTATGTGTTAGGTCTCATGGCGCGGGTATTTTTTGATCTAAATAAGCCAGTACTTTTGTAATTTTCTTTTTTTATTTTGTGCCGAGTATTTTTTTTTATATTGCGTATTTATAAAAAAAAAGTGATCATATTACTGTAGCATGACGTAAAAAACGACGTCGTATCACTTTTGTGCCGAGCAAATTTTTTTTAATATTATTTTGTGCGGGTTTATTTTTTTGGTCTTATGTTTAATAGTGATTTTTTTTATATAAGTCAATACTTTTGTAATTTTCTTTTTTTTATTTTGTGTAGATTTGTATTGCGTATTTAAAAAAAAAAAGTGGGCCGGCCCAAACTGGGAGCCCACGACGTCGTATCACTTTTGTGCCGAACATATTTTTTTTTAATATTATTTTGTGCGGGTTGTTTTTTT
>BQNB010129736.1:2437-19065 GCA_026074375.1 Tanacetum coccineum | reverse complement strand
CCTGTGGTTGAGATGACTCTTGTCGCTTCACCCACTGGATTGTGTGGCTTAATTCCCTATTCGGATTATGATTCTGATTCACCAGATGAGATGTCTTCATCAGAGCACATTTCCTCACTACCAGCTATTTTACCATTCTTATGCACCGATTCTTCTGAGGCTCCTGATTATTCTGATGGACCACCATCACAAGACCCTTATGTGATGACTGTTGCTCGTTGGAGGAGCAAGGTAGCATCACGTCCATCATCATCATCTAAGTTTCCTATTGATCCTGTTACTGCCCAGCCTAAGATTCTTTGACGGTTAGCAATTCTTATCCGACCCGGGGAGGCTATACCTTTTGGTCAACCTTATCGCACCCATCTTAATGGGCCGCGTAAGTTGTTGACTGTGAGGAAGAGAGTTAGACCTTTTCCAGCTCGCAGATTAGCATGGAGGCATGCATCACCTCGTTCTTCAGACCACCACTCATCTTCTTCTAGTTCATCTTCATATTCTTCGCCAGTTCATTCTTCGGGTTTGGATGCACCAGATCAGGCTCATTTTGGATCTTCGACTAGAGATGTATCACCTAGATTGGGTTACCCTCCGAGGAGAGCACCACGACGTAGTGAGGCATTTCGTCGTTGGTGAGCTGCTCCATTATCTACTTTATATCCATCGACTACATCAGAGTCATCATCAGGAGATTCATCAAAGAGACCCCTGCATTCATCTTCACATTCTGCTGGACCATCTCGCAAGAGATGTAGATCCCTGATTGATTCTGTACCCTTATCTACGCCAGTTATGGGATCATTAGCTCCTACCCGTGCTGATCTATTACCACCTCGTAAGAGGTTTAGAGATTCATATTCGTCTGAGGCTAGCATAGAGGAGAATACCGAGATTGATCCCATAGAGACTGAGGTTAATATGGAGTTAGGTATTGGTGATGGGTATGATGTTAGAGATCATGTTGAGATTGACCCTAAGGATGTCAGGGATAACACAGAGGAGTATAAGGCTGGCACCAGTGCAGGAGATACGGTTGAGGTAGGTATCGACCCTATGTCGGCACCGATAGTTGAGGAGATTGTAGATCCAGCTGGAGAGGATTCTTCTGATTCATCTGACAGTAGGGATGGCATTGTTAGGTCATTCGAGGATATGCCAATTGACTTGGATGATGTTGTGCGTGACTTTTACCGTCACATGTCTGAGGTTAGTATTGATAAGATTGTCAGGATTGAGACTGTTCAGAGACGGTTAGAGGCTGATCAGTTGATAGCTAGGGGACAAAGAGTTAGTATGATCGAGAGGATTTACAGTTTGATGTCGGAGAACCTCTAGGTTCATGCTATGTTGGATTTCGAGAGGGATCGTGTGAACAGTCTTTGACTTCATATGTCTCTTTCGCAGGAGGAGTTTTGTCAGGTTCGTAGGGATCGTGATGATACTCAAGGGAGACTTAGGAGGTTGGAGTCATATGTTGAGAGACGTTTGGGTTTTCTCCCTTAGACTAGTTGTACCATGATCATGTAGGACACTAGACTGATGGTTAGGTCTAGATGTTAGCAGTAGAAATAATTGTGATTCATGTACCTATTTTGGATTTTGGTTGTAACCGAATTATGCTTTTATTCATGAAATGAAAAGCTTGTTTTAACTCTCTCGCTTATTTATCTATATTGTTATTTATTCATTCTGGCAATCGTGTTGTAATTATATTTTATTTCATAGCATGTATTAAATTATCATTATCTAATAATTATGTATTTGTTTCAAAATCTCACCATGGGTTGTGTCTTGTGATGTAGAACAATGACTAACACTCGTTCCGGTATGACCCCTGCAACAATTGAAGAAATGATCAACCAACGTTCGAGAATAGGAATGACAATGGAGGAGGAAATGGTAATGGAAATGGAAATAATGGAGGCGACAACGGTAACGGTAATGAGAATCGTAATGAGAATGGAAGAGGCGATATGCCTGTTGCTCATAAATGTACTTACCAAGATTTCATGAAATGTTAACCACTAGGTTTTAAAGGAACAGAAGGTGTGGTTGGTTTGGTAAGATGGAGTGAAAAGATGGAAACTGTGTTTCACATCAGTAACTGTTCGGAGAGATATCAAGTGAAGTATGCTACATGTACTTTACTCGAGAGTGCATTAACCTGGTGGAATTCTCACATGAGAACCATCGGAACTGATGCTGCATACGATTTATCATGGAGAGAGCTATTGAAGCTGATCCAAAAGATGGAAACCGAGTTGTGGAATTTGTCGGTGAAGAACAATGACATGGCTACTTACACTCAAAGGTTCCAAGAACTTACCATGATGTGTACCAAAATGGTCCCCGAGGAGGAAGATCAAGCAAAGAAATTCATTGGAGGTCTTCCTGATAATATCTAAGGGAATATAATTGCCACAGAACCCACAAGACTACAAGATGCTGTTCAAATTGCCAACAACTTGATGGATCAAAAGTTAAAGGGCTATGTTGTAAGAAACACAGAGAACAAGAGGAGATTGAACAACAACTATAGAAACAACCGTGGGCAACAACCACCCCAAAACAACAGAATACTAGAGGTCAGAATGTTGCTAGAGCCTATATGGCTGGTAACAATGAGAAGAATGGTTATGAAGGAACACTCCCTTTCTACAATAGGTATAAGCTACACCACGAAGGACAGTGTACTGCTAAGTGTAGTAACTGTAAGAGGGTTGGACATCTGGACAGGGATTGCAGATCTTTTGTGACTGTAACTACTCAAGGAACTCCCAGGTCGGAATCAGGGAGTTATTATTGTTTTGAGTGTGTTTTGGCACAAAGACATTACCGGAAGGATTGTCCCAAAGTCAAGAACCAAAAGCGTGGGAACAAAGCAAGAGTTCCTGATGCAAGAGGCAAGGCATATATCCTAGGAAGAGGTGACGCAAACCCAGGTTCCAACACTGTCACGGGTATGTTCCTTCTCAACGATCGTCATGCTTATATGTTATTTGATTTGGGTGCTGATAGAAGTTTTGTATCAAATACTTTTAGTGTATTGCTAGATATCATTCCATCTGCCTTAGACGTTAGTTACGATGTCAAGCTAGCTGACGGAAGAACTTTAGAAACCAACACTGTGCTTAGAGGCTATACATTAGGATTGTTAGGACATCCATTTAATATCGACCTGATGCCTATAGATTTGGGTAGTTTTGACGTTATCATCGGCATGGATTGGTTAGCAAAGAATCATGCAGTGATTGTCTGTGACGAGAAGATAGTGCGTATTCCTTACGGAAATGAAATTCTGATCGTTCAAGGAGACAAAAGTAACAAGGAGAAGAAATCAACGCTGAGCATTATATCATGTGTAAAGGCCCAGAAGTATATGGAGAAAGGTTGTCAACTATTTCTGACGCGGGTTACGATGAAAGAAAACAAAGACAAGTCGAAGGAGAAGCGACTCGAAGACATGCCGACTGTACGGGACTTTCCAGAAGTCTTTCCTGAAGACTTACCTGGATTACCACCGATACGACAAGTTGAATTCCAAATCGACTTAGTCCTAGGTGATGCACCTGTAGCTCGAGCCCCGTATAGATTAGCACCGTCGGAAATGGAAGAATTGTCTGCTCAACTACAATAACTTTTTGACAAAGGATTTATAAGACCAAGTTCCTCACCCTGGGGAGCTCCGGTTTTGTTTGTCAAAAAGAAAGACTTCTCTTTTTGGATGTGTATCGACTATCGTGAACTTAACAAGCTTACTGTAAAGAATCGATACCCGCTTCCGAGAATCGACGACTTATTTGATCAGTTGCAAGGATCAAGTGTGTACTCGAAGATCGACTTGAGGTCTGGTTATCACCAACTCAGAGTTTGTGATGAGGATATCCCAAATACGGCGTTTAGGACCCGCTATGGTCACTACGAGTTCCAAGTGATGCCTTTCGGGTTGACTAACGTGCCGGCAGTATTCATGTACTTGATGAACTGGGTATGCAGACCATACTTAGAAAAATTTGTGATCGTGTTCATCGATGATATCTTGATCTACTCGAATACCAAGGAAGAACATGATGCACATCTTAGACTAATTTTGGAGTTGCTCAAGAAGGAAGAATTGTACGCCAAGTTCTCGAAGTGCGACTTTTGGCTGTCGAAGGTACAATTTCTTGGACACATGATTGATAGTGAAGGCATTCACATTTATCCTGCGAAGAATGAGTCAATCAAGGATTGGGAATCACCCAAGACTCCAACAGAAATTCATCAATTTCTAGGTCTTGCCGGTTACTACCCACGATTTATCGAAGGTTTCTCCAAGATTGCCAAGCCTATGACGAAGCTGACTCAGAAAAGTGTAAAGTTTAATTAGGGTGAAAAGGAGGAAACTGCTTTCCAGACATTGAAGCAAAAGTTGTGTAGTGCACCGATTTTGGCATTGCCCGAAGGAAGTGAAAACTTCGTAGTATATCGTGATGTTGCTCACAATGGATTAGGCGCAGTGTTGATGCAGAAGGAGAAAGTCATAGCTTATGCATCCCGTCAACTCAAAATCCATGAGAAGAACTACACGACACATGATTTAGAATTGGGAGCTGTGGTGTTCGCTCTCAAGATGTGGAGACATTACCTTTACGGCACAAAGTGCGTTGTGTTCACTGATCATAAGAGTTTGCAACATATTCTAGATCAGAAAGAGTTGAACATGAGACAACATAGATGGCTAAAGTTGTTAAGTGACTACGATTGTGAGTTACGTTATCACCCGAGAAAGGCGAATATGGTGGCTGATGCGTTGAGCCGAAAGAGTAGACCTAAGCCACTTTGAGTTCGAGCCTTTGTTATGACAATTGATTTAAACATCCATGTGCAGATTTTGAATGCTCAGGTTGAGGCAAGAAAGGAAGAGAATTATGGAATAGAAGATTTGTGTGGCATGATTAAGCATTTGGAGCCACGGGCAGACGGAACGTTGTGTTTAAAGAATAGAAGTTGGATACCATGTTTTAGTAACTTGAGAGCTTTGATTATGCACGAGTCACATAAGTCAAAGTATTCGATCCACCCTGGATCGGAGAAGATGTACCAAGATTTAAAGAAGCTATACTGGTGGCCCAACGTAAAAGCAGAAATTGCCACGTATGTTAGTAAATGCATGACCTGTGCAAAGGTTAAAGCAGAATACCAAAAACCATCCGGTTTGTTGGTTTAACCCATAATCCCGGTATGGAAATGGGAAAACATTACTATGGATTTTGTTACTAAGTTACCTAAGACGACGTCTGGCCAAGATACAATTTGGGTAATTGTATACCGACTTCCAAAAGCTGCCATATCTTTCCAATGAAGGAAACCGACTCAATGGAAAAGTGGATGAGACAATACTTGAAGGAAGTAGTCTCGAGACATCGAGTGCATGTTTCGATTATTTTTTATCAAGACAGTAAGTTTACGTCTCATTTCTGGAAATCGTTAAACGAAGCCCTAGGTACTCAATTAGATATGAGTACGGCTTACCACCCACAAACAGATGGTCAAAGTGAGAGGACCATCCAAACGTTAGAAGACATGCTACGAGCGTGTGTGATGGACTTCGGAAAGGGATGGGACAGACATCTACCATTGATAGAGTTCTCCTACAACAACAGCTATCATACGAGTATTAAAGCTGCACCTTTTGAGGCATTGTATGGTCGCAAGTGTCGTTCACCTATCTGTTGGGCTGAGGTGGGAGACGCTCAGCTTACTGGCCTAGAAATTGTTCGTGAAACAACAGAGAAGATTATCCAAATCAAGCATCGTCTACAAGCTTCACGTGATCGACAAAGGAGCTACGCTGATAAGAGATGTAAGCCATTGGAGTTTCAAGTTGGGGATAAGGTTATGTTGAAAGTATCGCCCTGGAAAGGAGTGATACGTTTCGGCAACGAGGAAAGCTGAACCCTCGTTAACATTAGACCTTTTAGGATCTCGCTCCATAGTTAGAACGGATTGTCATATCGAATGAGTTACAAGAAACTAAAGCCGCTGTTCATAGTACTTGTCATGTCTAAACATTAAGGAAAGTTTTATCCGACAAATCCGCTCGCTATTAGTTGGAGAAAATCCCGTCGACGACAGGCTTAATTTCATTGAAGAGATGTTGGAAATATGGACATGAGTTAAAGTTTGAAGCAAAGTCGTATTTAATCATGAAGGGTTTCGTTGGAATTTCAAGAAGAGGTACGAGTATATTGGAGCTCGAAGGGACAAATGCATAAAAAGTACCCTCATCTTTTCGCTAACCCTGAATCCGCGTCTCAAACTACGTCCTGAGCTTTGAGGACAAAGCTCTTTTAACGGGGAAAGGATGTCACACCTCGTAAGTTCAGGTCAATATTTTTAAACTTTTCCGATCATTACTTTTGACTTTTATACGTTACATTTGAATCTGACAGTTTACCGGGAAGTTAAACCGCGTAAATCTGAAAAACGTCATCGGGCACGTCCCGGCATCGGTTATTAATAAATTTAGGCCTTATATGAGATATTTTAACTTTCCTAAGTGTTTAGTGATTTTTAATCACTTCTGATATTAATTTTAGGGTTTTATCTTTTAATTTTAAATTGGTGTTTTTTCAAGTTTTTGACATACAAGACCCGAAAAAACTCGAAATCTTTTCGTGTAAACTCATGTTACGATAATATTATATCCCTAAGTCCAATATTCATGATCATATCTGCCTCGCCACTACCATGAAATTTTAGCTTGTGGAACAAGCTTGGACTTGATATTAAATCATTGATGGCTCCTACTAACAAAAAATTTGAAAACTTACCAATGCGTGTGAAGGAAAATGACAACTTTGTTGTCTAGTGACTTGCATGCATGCCATTTCTTACACACTTGGACCATTATTGGTGATCCAAGATCAAGCCATGAGCTAAACTTGGATCCAAAGTTGGCTTGAACAATTGTCCTCCCCTCCTTGGCTCATATAGCTGACGCCCACATGGACCTTAAGGACCTTGGTGCATAAAATTTGCTAGTCACTTGGTCACATGGTTCAACGTCGTAGCATCTATTAAGCATCTCCCACTTCAACTTAGGTTTATCGTTTATTCATTAGCCTCATAAATATTCTCTATCTTCCTTTGTGCTCCCTAGCTCACGGCATTATACATTAACATACCAAATTCCATAACTTTGATTTTTAGCAAGATACAAGTATACCAAGATCATTTCCAAGACTATCTAAGGTTGTTTGAAACCTTAAACCTTCCATTTTCAAGAGTTCTCAAGATTATAAAATTATGGTTTCTAATTTTATAAGTGAGTTTTATAGATTTAGTCATCTTGAGTATAGATCTTGTGATTCTCAACTTGTTTCTTCATTCTTGTAAGTATTTCTTGGTCATCTCTTGTTTCATTTCTTTTATGCTTATGAATATTGTTAAAGTTTAAGAATCCATGTGTTTGTGTTACTTTTTAAAAGAAATGATAAAAGTAACTTGACAACTTTTATAAAAATGGAAGTATTATGTTTGTTGTTTTATAAGTTATGGTGAGATAAGTTGAAAAGTGTGTTGCAACGATAGAAATGAAGGGGTTTGGTTAGATTAAGTGTGGTTTTGTTGGTTGGTTTGGTAGTGATCGGGATTAGGCTAGAATAAGCACTATTGTGGCGTTTGGATGGATTTTTAGGAGTATTTATGAAAAGACATGTTGCTGTTCCGAATAAGTTTTGAGGTTTTAAGCGACTTAAAAATGCCTAAGTTGCTTACAAACCACTATTGCCCGAACTATCATGAACCGTTAGTCCCTTATGGCCAATTGGATTGGTTAAGTGAGCGTGAATGCGTAAATAGATCTATTGGGACTAATTATCCATATCTGCTTTGGTTTCACTTAACGAAGAATAAACGGATATATGTCATGTCAATGTACGTTGTGGTGGTCTTTGGTTTGGGACACCAGTTAAGGGCAGGAATACTGTGTGGCATGATATGATATGCCATGTTTATTAGCATCGGTGTATGAGGCTTAGCTCTAACTAGTAAATACTTTTATGTGATGTTGTATCTGTTATAGTAGTCGCTGCGTGTTTTTGAAATCTTGTGGTATCCTCTTGTATTAACTGTAAACATATGAATTCACAAACATTATGTTGACGTTTTAAACATGTTTTTTAGGTGCTTAGCTTGGCTTGATTCTTGATGCTAGTAAAGGAGTCTATGTGCTATGTGACTTTGCCAATTTACAAGGGACTTATTCTATTTTTCCATACTCGTTGTCATTGTTCAAATTTGTTATGATTTCGCTACTTTTAACTCTCTTATGATTCGTTGTAAAAACTTAAATTAATTTTCTTTTATGAACTGATAACTTTTCAAAACGTCCATTGATTAGTGGTCGTTCTTTATTGCTTTGTGTTCGAATTGTTATGACGTCACGCCCTCAGACACGTATTCCGTCTAGGCCCCGTCTGGGGGTGTGACAGATTGGTAATCAGAGCTAAGGTTATAGAACCCAGTAGTTATACTAGGTCTGGTCTATAACCAGTATGTGATCCTATGTGCCTCTATTTGTGCTTACGTATTGGCTATCCTTGCTAATATATATATATATATATATATATATATATATATATATATATATATATATATATATATATATATATAAATATATATATATATATATATATATATATATATATATATATATCTATATATATATATGAGTCTATATATACTTGAGGCTATTTATATATTTCCATATTTACGTTGCCATTCATTTCATCATTTCCTTCATCCTTGCATGGTTTCATATAAAGGAGATTTATATAAACTTTTGCTTGTGCAGATCATGGCAGCTTCAGCTATTGCTATTTCTTCTGATTCTTCGGATGAGAGTGTGGGATCACCGCCCTCTCGGGTTATTCTTTTTGGTGATATTCCTACTGTTATTCCTTCTACTTCTGTGGTTGCTCCAGAGACTTCTACTATTGCTCCTGTTATTTCATCTGCCGCTCCTGTGGTTGAGACGACTCTTGTCGCTTCACCCACTGGATTGTGTGGCTTGATTCCCTATTCAGATTCCGATTCTGATTCACCAGATGAGATGTCTTCATCAGAGCACATTTCCCTGCTACCAGCTATTTCACCATTATGCCGATTCTTCTAAGGCTCCTGATTATTTGATGGCCACCATGCAGGACCTTATGTTGCTACGTTGCTCGTTGGAGGAGCAGTGGTACAACTAAGTTCCATATCTTCATCATCTGAGTTTCCTATTGGTCCTGTTACTACCCCGTCCGGGATCCGTCGATGGTCAGCGATTCTTATCTGACCCGGGGAGGCTATTCCTTTTGGTCGACCTTACCGCACCCATCTTAATGGGCCGCGTAAGTTGTTGACTGCGAGGAAGAGAGTTGGACCTATTCCTGCTCGTAGATTAGCATCGAGGCGTGTATCACCTCGTTCTTCAGACCACCGCTCATCTTCTTCTAGTTCATCTTCGGATTCTTTGCCAGTTCATTCTTCGGGTTTTAATGCACCGGATTAGGCTCATTCTGGATCTTCGACTAGAGATGTATCACCTAGATTGGGTTACCCTCTGAGGAGAGCACCCTGACGTAGTGAGGCATTTTGTCATTGGTGTGCTGCTCCATTATCTACTTTGTATCCACCGACTACATTAGAGTCATCTTCAGGAGATTCATCAGAGAGACCCTTGCATTCATCTTTATGTTCTGCTAGACCATCTCGCAAGCGATGTAGATCCCCGGTTGATTCTGTACCATCATCTACGCCAGTTATGGGATCATTGGCTCCTACCCGTACTGATCTCTTACCACCTCGTAAGAGGTTCAGATATTCATATTCGTCTAAGGCTAGCATAGAGGAGGATACCGAGATTGATCCTATAGAGACTGAGGTTGATATGGAGTTAGGTATTGGTGATGGGGATGACGTTAGAGATCATGTTGAGATTGACCCTAGGGATGTCAGGGATGACATTGAGGGATATGAGGCTGACACCAGTGCTGGAGACACGGTTGAGGTAGGTATCAACTCGATGTCGGCACCAATAATTAAGGAGGAGATTGTAGAGCCAGCTGGAGAGGATTCTTTTGATTCATCTGGCACTAGGGATGGCATTGTTAGGTCATTCGAGGATATGCCAATTGACTTGGATGATGTTGTGCGTAACTTTATACCATCACATGTCTGAGGTCTTGATAATTGATAGGAATGTCGTGGATTGAGATGCTCAAGATGGTCGGAGCTGAAATCAGTGTTAGATGGGGACAGAGAGTTAGTATGATCGAGAGGATTGACAGTTTGAGGTTGGAGAACCTTAAGGTTCGTGCTATGTTGGATATCGAGAGGGATCGTGTGAACAGCCTTCGTCTTCACATGTCTCTTTCACAGGAGGAGTTTCGTCAGGTTCGTAGGAATCGTGATGATACTCAGGGGAGATTAGGAGGTTGGAGTATATGTTGAGAGGACATTTGGGTTTTTTCCCTTAGAAACTAGTTGGCACCTTGACAATGAGGAACTAGACTGATGGTTAGGTCAAGATGTTAGCAGTAGAAATAATTGTGGATCATGTACCTATTTTGGATTTTGGTTGTAACAGAATTATGCTGTTATTCATGAAAAGAAAAGCTTGTTTTGATTCTCTTGCTTATTTATCTATATTGTTATTTATTCGTTCTAACAATCATGTTGTAATTATATTTTATTTCATAGCATGTATGAAATTATCGTTATCTCATGATAGTGTAGTCGTTTCAAAATCTCACCATGGGTTGTGTCTTGTGATGTAGAACAATGACTATCACTCGCTCCGGTATGAACCCTGAAGCAATCGAAGAACTCTTTAACCGATGCGTGGAAGAAGCGTTGGCTGCTCATGAGTCGACCCGTTGACGCCAATTGCTCTCGAGGATGAAACCAAAGCCAAAATGGCCTTGATGTCGTACAAATGCCCTTGTGGACACCTGAAATGTAGAGAATGAGATCCAGATGAGAATGGAGAGGGCTAGACCCCTGTTGCTAGAGAATGACCTACCAGGACTCATGAAATGTCAACCACTCAACTTTAAGGGAACAGAAGAAGTTGTAGATTGATAAGATGGTTTGAGAAGATGGAAACAATGTTCCATATCAGCAACTGCCCAGAGAAGTCCCAAGTTAAGTATGCTACTTGCACCCTGTTGGACAGTGCACTAACTTGGTGGAACTCACATAAGAGGACTATTGGGATTTCAAGAGTTTCCAGAGTTGACCATGTCGTGTACCAAAATGGTCCCCGAGGAGGAAGATCGGGTAGAGAAATCATTTGGAGGTCTTCCTGATAATATCCACGGGAATGTAATTGCTGTAGAACCACAAGACTACAAGATGCTATTCGAATTGCCAACACTTGTGGATCAAAAGTGAAGGGGCTATGTTGTAAGAAACGCAGAGAACAAGAGGAGATTGAACAACAACTATAGAAACAACTGTGGGCAACAACCACCCTACAAACGACAAAATACTAGAGGTCAGAATGTTGCTAGAGCCTATATGGTTGGTAACAATGAGAAGAATGGTTATGAAGGAACACTTCCTTTCTGCAATAAGTGTAAGCTACACCACGAAGGACAGTGTACTGCTAAGTGTCGTAACTGTAAGAGGATTAGACATCTGGCCAGGGATTATAGATCTGTTGTGACTGTACCTACTCAAGGAACTCCAGGGCCAAATCAGGGAGTTATTACGTGTTTTGAGTGTGGTGCATAAGGACATTACCGAAAGGATTATCCCAAAGTCAAGAACTAAAACCGTGGTAACAAAGCAAGAGTTCCTGATGCAAGAGGCACGACATATGTCCTAGGAGGAGGTAACGCAAACTAGGGTTCCAACACTGTCACGGGTACGTTCCTTCTCAACGATCATCTTGCTTATATGTTATTTGATTCAGGTGCCGATAAAAGTTTCGTATCAAATACTTTTAGTACACTGCTAGATATGATTCGCTCTGCCTTAGACGTTAGTTACGCTGTCGAGCTAGCTGACAAAAGAACTTCAAAAACCAACACTGTGCTTAGAGGCTGTACATTAGGATTGTTAAGACATCCATTTAATATCGACCTGATGCCCATAGATTTGGGTAGTTTTGATGTTATCATCGGCATGGATTGGTTAGCAAATAATCATGCAGTGATTGTTTGTGACGAGAAGATAGTGCGTATTCCTTACGGAAATGAAATTCTGATCATTCAAGGAGACAAAAGTGACAAGGAGAAGAAATCAACGTTGAGCATTATATCATGTGTAAAGGCCCAAAAAGTTATGAGAGAAGGTCTATCAACATATTTCTGGCGCAGTTTACGATGAAAGAAAACAAAGACAGTCGAAGTGAGAAAGATGACTTGAAGACGTGCCGACTGTACGCTAAACATTACCAGGGACTCTTATGGAGTCTTTTCCTAAAGACTTACCTGGATACCACAGTACGACAGTTGAAAAATCAAAATCGACTTTGCTCCAGGTGCTGCACCTGTAGCTCGTGACCTGTATAGATTAGCACCATCAGAATGGAAGAATTGTCTACTCAATTACAAGAACTTTTTGACAAAGGATTCATAAGACCAAGTTCCTCACCATGGGGAGCTCCAGTTTTGTTTTTCAAAAAGAAAGACGGCTCTTTTCGGATGTGTATCGACTACCGTGAACTTAACAAGCTTACTGTAAAGAATCGATACCCACTTCCGAGAATCGACGACTTGTTTGATCAGTTGCAAGGATCAAGGGTGTACTCGAAGATCGACTTGAGGTCTGGTTATCACCAACACTAGAGTTGTAACGAGGATATTCCAAAGACGGAATTTTGGACCCACTATGTCATACGAGTTCCCCAAGTAGATGCCTTTCGGGTTGATCTAAAGCGTCGTCAGTATTGATGGATTGATGAATCGGGTTTGCAGACCATACTTAGAATAATTTGTGATTGTGTTCATCGATGACATCTTTGATCTTTACTCGAAAGACCAAGTCCTTCCACGCCTTTTTCCCTTCCCCTCTGGAAGAACATGCCCTGGTGTTGTTTAAGTAACTCACAAGTCATAGTCACTTAACAACTCTAACCATTACGTTGTCTCATGTTCAAACTTTTGATCTAGATGATGTTGCAAAAAACTCTTTATGTCAGTGAACACAACGGCACTTCGTGCCATAAAGGTAATTGTCTCCATCTTGAGAGCAACACAACAGCTCCCAATCCAAATCATGCGTCGTGTTGTTTCTTATCATAGATTTTGAGTTGGACGATTGCATAAGCTATGACTTTCTCACTTCAGCTCATTCAAACACTGTGCCTAATGCCCTTTGAGACGCATACAACATACTATACGAAGTTTTCCACTTCCTTCGGGCAAATGCCACAATTGGTGCGACTACACAACTTTTGCTTCAATGTCTGGGAAAGCAGTTTCCTCCATTTTCACCCTAATTGAGACTTTACAATTTTCAAAATTTAGCCTGTCATAGGCCTTGGTATCTTGAAGAAACTTTGATAAACCGTCATCGAAGGTAGTAACGGATAAGACTTAGCAATTAGCCGGAATTTTTGTTGGAGTCTTGAATTGCATCTCAGCTTCGCTAGATCATACGTGAATGACCTTCCCTAATCAATCACGTGTCCAGGGAAATGTACCTTCGATTAGCCAAAGTTGTAACTTTTAGAATTGGCTAATTCGACTAATATCTTCACAGTTATCTGTGAGGATATCATAGGCGCGTGACTCCAAAATTAGTCTAGATGTGCAGCATGTTCTTTCACTTGGTGTTTGGCAAGAGTTCAGGATGTTGCGAGTATAGATCAATAAGTGTCATTCGTATAGAACACAAACAAACTTACCTCCACATACAATTTATATTTATTGCTATATGCCTTAATCAATTACTATAAACCTCTGACAAACAACTACCCCACCCTCTCATCTCTCAACTAACTTACCCTCCCCCTTTTCACCCCAAAGAAGCACACCACACACCCTCCCACAAACCCCCTCACCCATCAACACTCCCCCACCTCTCCCCCCCCCCCCCTACCCCTCCCAGACCCACTTCTTATTCCTCCCCCCCACCCACCTCCTCCTTCACCATCCACCTCTCCCCCCCCCCCCCCATCCTGCTTCTTTCTTTTTATTCTTTTACTCTCTGCAAATCTCTAGGATAATTTTGGAGTCAAGTTGCTACAAGATGGAAGAATTGTATGCCAAAAGTTCTTAAAGTACATACTTTTGGCTAGCGAATGTATACAATTTCTTGGACAACGTTGTGGATTGATAGTGTAAGCATTCTACGTTGATCTTGCGAAGATTGAGTCAATCAAAGTCTCCAAACAGAATTCGCTAAATTTCTATGTCTTGCCGGTTACTACGACGATTGTATTCAAAAGGTTTTCTTCAGATAGCCACGCCTATGACGAGCTAATTTGAAATTGTAAGTTCAATTTGGCGTTGAAACGGAGGAAAACTGCTTTCAGACATTGAAGCAAAAGTTGTGTAGTTGCACCATTTTTGGCCCCCACCCCCTCTCCTCCGAGCCCTACAACCCACCATTGCCCGAAGGAAGTGAAAACTTCGTAGTATATTGTGATGCTTCTCACAAGGGATTAGGCGCAGTGTTGATGCAGAAGGAGAAAGTCATAGCTTATGCATCCCGCCAACTCAAAATCCATGAGAAGAACTACACGACGCATGATTTGGAATTAGGAGCTGTGGTGTTCGCTCTCAAGATGTGGAGACATTACCTTTACGGCACGAAGTGCGTTGTGTTCACTGATCATAAGAGTTTGCAACATATTCTAGATCAGAAAGAGTTGAACATGAGACAACGTAGATGGTTAGAGTTGTTAAGTGACTATGACTGTGAGTTACGTTATCACCCAGGAAAGGCGAATGTGGTGGCTGATGCGTTGAGCCGAAAGAGTCGACCTAAGCCACTAAGAGTTCGAGCCTTGGTTATGACAATTGGTTTAAACCTCCCTGTGCAGATCTTGAATGCTCAGGTTGAGGCAAGAAAGGAAGAGAATTATGGAACAGAAGATTTGTGTGGCATGATTAAGAATCTGGAGCCACGTGCCGACGAAACGTTGTGTTTGAAGAATAGAAGTTGGATACCATGTTTTGGTAACTTGAGAGCTTTGATTATGCACGAGTCGCATAAGTCAAAGTATTCGATCCACCCTGGATCGGACAAGATGTACCAAGATTTGAAGAAGCTATACTGGTGGCCCAACATGAAAGCAGAAATTGCCACGTATGTCAGTAAATGCATGACTTGTGCAAAGGTTAAAGCAGAATACCAAAAACCATCCGGTTTGTTGGTTCAACCCATAATCCCAATATGGAAATGGGAGAACATTACTATGGATTTCGTTACTAAGTTACCTAAGACGACGTCTGGTCAAGATACAATTTGGGTAATTGTAGACCGACTCACAAAGTCTGCCCATTTCTTACCAATGAAGGAAACCGACACAATGGAGAAGTTGACGAGACAATACTTGAAGGAAGTAGTCTCGAGACATGGAGTACCAGTTTCGATTATTTCTGATCGAGACAGTAAGTTCACGTCTCATTTCTAGAAATCGTTAAACGAAGCCCTAGGTACTCAATTAGATATGAGTACGGCTTACCACCCACAAACAGATGGTCAAAGTGAGAGGACCATCCAAATGTTAGAAGACATGCTACGAGCGTGTGTGATGGACTTCGGAAAGGGATGGGACAGACATCTACCATTGATAGAGTTCTCCTACAACAACAGCTATCATACGAGTATTAAAGCTGTGCCTTTTGAGGCATTGTATGGTCGCAAATGCCGTTCACCTATTTGTTGGGCTGAGGTGGGAGACGCTTAGCTTACTGGCCCATAAATTATTCGCGAAACAACAGAGAAGATCATCCAAATCAAGCATCGTCTACAAGCTTCACGTGATCGACAAAGGAGCTACGATGATAAGAGACGTAAGCTATTAGAGTTTCAAGTTGGGGATAAGGTTATGTTGAAAGTATCGCCCTAGAAAGGAGTGATATGTTTCGGCAAACGGGGAAAGTTGAACCCTCGTTATAGTGGACCTTTTAAGATTCTCGCCAAAGTTGGAACGGTTGCATATCGACTTGAGTTACCCGAGAAACTGAGTCGTGTTCATAGTACTTTTCACGACTCAAACCTTAAGAAGTGCTTATCCGACGAACCACTCGCTATTCCGTTGGACGAAATCCACGTCGACGACAAGCTTAATTTCATTGAAGAACTGGTTAAAATTATGGACCGCGAAGTTAAACGTTTGAAGCAAAGTCGCATTCCAATCATGAAGGTCCGTTGGAATTCAATTAGAGGTCCCGAGTATACTTGGCAGCACGAAGACTAATTGCAGAAAAAGTACCCTCATCTCTTCGCTAACCATGAATCCGCGTCTCATGCTACGTCTTAAGCTTTGAGGACAAATCTTCATTAACGGGGAAAGGATGTGACACCTCGAGAATTTCCGTTCAATAAATTTTCCGTTTTCGTTTAGTAACTTGAATTTTCGAGGTTTCGTTTAATATTTACGTGTAATCGGGAAGTATTCCCGCTCTTATATGAGAATC
>BQNB010129735.1:0-19065 GCA_026074375.1 Tanacetum coccineum | reverse complement strand
TGAGACGGACAATTTGCATTCAAATATCCAAAATGCTTCTTTCTTCACTAAAAATGTCAGAGAGACTCAACCTCCAAGATACACTTTATGAGTTTACAACTGTGTAGAATAATCAGTGCTAATTTACCATGTCTAGTTTAATATACAAGTTTTCATGCACAGTTTACAAATTGTAAATAGATATTATACTGGCTTGTGCGGTTTTTTATAGTGGAGAAAGTAAATTTTATAAAATGTACTATATATAAGTGAAAGGTAAAAGACACCCTTGTGTTTTGTTAAGTTGATGTTTGTAGTCCTTATTTTACTGTGATATGCATAATTTACTCTGAACTTGCATTTGACTAATGGACATTGCCCATTAATCAACAATAAAGCTAATTGTAGTTACTCTACTGGATCATTCAAAATTCAAATCTCCAGATTTTGAACAAAATATATGTCAAATAAAATTGAAGTGGCGAGTTAGTATATATAACAGAATATGTATACACATTGTACGTTCGGGGCATTTTCATAAAGATTCAGATCTTTTTAAGTTGAGTTAAACATGATATATCATGTTTATCAATTACAAATAAGTTAAATGTATATTCCGTAATATTTTTTCATTCAATAAAAATCAAAGGCCTGATCATTCTTTTCAACCACAACAAAACTCAGCATGATTAATAATGTTTGATTACAATTTAGGAGGATCTTAATCTTTTTCGTAAACCTATTAATATGGGATGCTCTAGTTAGTATAGTAGCTAAATCAAATAGGTCATAACAAGATTCAGCTTTACAAATAAACAATATAAATCACTGCAATGTAGGTTAAGTTATGGAATGGTTGTAAGCTCCGTTTAGTTATATCTATACTATATCGTATATAAAGGGAAAAACATTTGTTTAAAACTTAAAAACTTAAAAAATGTGTAATATTGTTAGTTTAAATACTACTAGTATTACTTATAAAAAGAAATGCAATTTATCAAATATTTAAATACTTAATTACAATTTAAGCGACTAATTTTTTTTCACTCTCATTTACTCTGCACCTATATACATACATAAAAAAATTGCACATACGAAGTAACGTTACTATATAATGGCGATGCTGATTGTGAGTTTAACCCTTAGCTCTTAAAAGTTGATTACTCTTCAAATTTTAAAATCAACTTGTTAAAAGTTTAGGGGCACGCGTTAGTTGAAATAGTTGGTAGTAGTTGACAACAGTTGTTAGTTAATTGTACTCTTGTTAAAATTTAAAAACAATGGTACAGTCAATAGCGAAGGACAAATATTATAGATCAGACCGTTGGAATTGGTTGAAATTTCAAACGTGATACTTTTCAAAAAATTACTTCACATGTGACCGAGGTGCTGATGTGGAACAAGTTACAGTAATTATTGGTATTTTCTTTTTTCAGTATAATAATTTGGAATAAAATGTCAAACAGTAAAGTACAAAAATCTACAAGTAGAGCCATTGAGAAATGGAAATGCTAATAACAATAAGATTAACAACAATGCTCTAACAACCAACTTTTCGTGATTATATGGATTTGAAAAGCTAATGATGATTATGATCATCTGGAATAGATGACGAAGTTGTTCAAGATCAGAGACAACGGGATGATAATGATCTTCAAGATGATAGACAAGATCAACCCAAGGAAGAAGAGGTTGAACCTACTGCTACCCTTGATGGAACACGTATCGAAGTTTGCTCAGATGTCCTTAGGTTCCAGCTCATTCCTTCAAGGTCTTCTACACTTCTTCTTTCACCAGGTATTGCTGTGATGCCAGTTGTTGTGAGATGGTCCACAACATTGTCTACGCTGTATTAGAATCCCATATAGCTGGTGTTTGATAATCTATCGATCATGGCCATTGTGACTAGCAAGTTACTTTCACCTCCTTGCCATGTATCGTATCCATGAGTCTGTATAGCAACTTCCACATGGTTGTGGAAATCATCTTTACTTAGAACCATATCAGGGAACATATAAACTAGTTGTGTTCCTGCAGAGAGATCTACTTCCATGGTTCCAATGATTTGCCGACTATCTTCCCATCTAGTGTCTCTGAGGACCACTAAAGCATTTGTTCCTGCACTTCTTCGATGTAGTGCATGTAACCTTACCATTAATATCCCCAAATGGATATGTTGGAGACCTGAAGTTCTTAAACTTTGATAACTTTGTTGGTTACATAATGGGAGATTGGTTTAGTTATCATTGATACACAAGATTCTTTGTTCAGAGTAATGTTGGTATACTCTGTGCCTTGCAACACTTTTATTGTTTGAATAAAGTACTTCTGCTGGGACAAGGTTTGCTCGCCTTTCTCTTGATAGTTCTAGCTGAGATGCAAAAGGGCAAGAACCGAGAAATTGTTGGACCCGATTTTGTTTCTTTTATGGTAGAAAATGAACCTACTTCTTATCGAAAAGCGGTAACTTCCTCTGAATAGCTCAATGGAATGAAGCCATTAAAAGTGAAATAGATTCTATTTTACAAAATCATACTTAGCTCGTGGATTTACTTTCGGGTTGTAAACCACTAGGCTATAAATAAATCTTCAAGAATAAGATGAAAGCCGGTGGCACCATTGACAAGTACAAAGCAAGATTGGTTATCAAAGGATTTAGACAACGCGAAGGTCTAGGTTACTTTGATACTTATTGGCCTGTTACGCGAATAACCTCGATTAGGATGGTACTTGCTATTGCCGCATTAAGAAAATTGGAAGTTCATTAAATGGATGTGAAAATGACATTTCTAAACGGAGATTTAGAAAAAAGTACTATACATGAACCAACCTGAGGGTTTCATGGCTCCTGGATTAGAGAGCAAAGTTCGTAGGCTTGTTAAGTCATTATATGACTTAAGGAAAGCTCCCAAACAAGGACATTAATTTTCACCATATCATGCAAGAATGTGGATTCAAAATTAATGGATGTATGTGTGTACTCCTGTGTTTATACATAGATGGTATAATTATCACTAGAAGTGATAAGAAGATAAACAAATCCACTAATGATATGTTGGAGTCAAGACTGACATGAACTTCATTAGTTGTTGAATATGGTTCTTGGAACTAAGGTCATGTGAACCAATATGGATTTGTTTTAAAGTCAAAAACATTATAAGGACAATATTCTTGAGAGGTTTAATGTGGGGGATTCCGGCCTAGCTAGAATTCAATGACATCTTTTAATCTAAAGGTGTTGCCCATTTTGAATACTCAAAGAATATTGGGCATCTTATGTGTGTAATGACGTGTGTGACTTGAATTTATAACCAGGTCAAGTATACCAGTAATTCAAGTAATGATCATTTGAATAGTATTACACAAGTACTATGATACTTATGAAATTGCATTATGGAAGATATCTGACTGCTATCAAATGATAAAGTAATGCAAATTTGGATTCTTACTTAAAAGAATCTAGATCCACTAGAGCGGATGTACTTACGCTAAGTGGAAAGCTATGTCTTAGAAATCTTGAAAGTATTTCAAACAGACGCTTATAGCTAAATCTATGATGAAATCTGAATTTATCATTTAAGATAAATTTATAGAATATGCGGGATATTTACGTTAATTCGTAAAGGACATACCAAGATGGCGTAAACCGGTAACGGCCATGTTTATAAAGTGTGATAGTCAATTGAATTTTGACAGAGCTCATATCACAATGTAAAACGGTAAGTCAAGACATATTCATCATAGACGGTGATTGGTGCGACAACTACTCTCAAATAGAGTTATCACGATTGACTAAGTAAAGTCAATGGATAACATCGTGGATCCACACGAAAGGCTTAAGCAGAGAGTTAGTTAGAGAGTCGTCTAAATGAATGTGACTAAAGCCCTTAAAGGAATGGGTTTCTATGAAGGAAAACATAACCCAGTTGACTGGAGATCCCAAGATCTGGGTTCATTAGGACATCCTAGTCATAAAAATATGGGGGAAATCATGTCAATATGGGGTGTTACTTAAAATTGTAACATCCTAGTCCATTCCTATAACAAATGTGACTTGTTGAGAGGTTAAACACATGGCTTTAATGATTCAGGATGAAATCACTAAGCATAATGATTCAAGCTGAAATCGCAAAAACATATGTTTTTAATGATTCAAAATGAAATCACCTATGTGAGAGAGAAGTGGGGTCACTTTGAAGGGAAATGTGGGGGGTGCAATTCCTAAGAGGTCTTGCAGATTCAGGCTAATGTTCAGGACCATAATGAACATGACTATGACAGTGTCACGGAGAGTCTTCTGTGAGTGTGTATTGTCGACTAAGTAAACAAAGGCTGAGTTCAAGGACATCACGTCTGTACAAAAGTGGTATTGGTCACAACAAAAAAATATGTGGACTATATACATATAGTCACACACGTGAAAAGTTTCATGTGTGACAAAAGGTCGCGCGACCGTAGGTCACCTACGGTCACGAATTCGAGTTAGTCACACATAAGAAAGCTTTAGTGTGTATCCATGGTTTTGTGTGACTAAATAGTACAATTTACGTGTCCGTAACATATTGTACAACCAAAAAAGCATATTTTTTTGTATATTTAGTCCACATACAAATTAAACATAGAAGTGGCCAAAAGTGTTAATATGTGTGCCATATGTGTTTAAAGTGAAGAAATGTATATATATAAAGATCAATACAAAAAAAGCAATTTCAAATTAATAAAACTTGAATGTATATAATGAACCAAATATACAATTTGTAATATGACTTAATCAAATTCTAGCTAAACATAATCGATGGAACAATTCTAAGTAGTTGCATAAAGGAATAGTTATTTGCTTGTTTTTATAAAAGTGACCAAAGCTGCTTACATGTCTCTCTTTCTGTCAGCGGAGCTCGTCATCCTACACCACTATCAACGATCACCATCACCATGCCTACAACACAACACAATGTACTACACAAACACGCATACCTTAAAAATACAATCGGGAGGAAAAAAAAAAGGTACTGCAAATAGCACAAATCTTTAAATGCACTAAACTAATATACTCGAACAGTATTAACATATATATTAGCAGCATTAATTTCCCTTAATCCCAATAGCTGTATTAACAAAGAACCAGCAACACTAATATATAAGCAGCATTAATAACTATGAACAGGCAACACTAATATCATATTGGCAGCATTAATGTTGAGCAGTATTAACCATGAGCAGTATTAATATCATATTGGCAACATTAATGTAATATCATACAAGTATAGAGATGAGAAGCAGCTTATAGGGACAAGAGTGTCAGGTATTCCAAGTACAGCTGCAACGAAGATACAAACTACTTCTCTAATGTTAGAAGAAATCATATATCTAATGAACTGCTTCGTGTTAATCTGCGGGTCTTTAGACATATGCAGAACTTGTTCCATGACAGAATCGTTAAGCAAATAAGGGAAAAGACGCTCTTGCTTATTTGCAACATAGTTTGCTTCAAACACTTTGGTGTAGGTGAAAAACTCATGTTCTGCAGCCAACGGGAAATCATAGTTTTTTTGTGTAGATACCTGTGATCTCTTGTATATTTGCAAAGGGAAAAGGTGATTTTACTTATATGACAGTAGTAGAAAAAAATATAGGCATAAGGAAGGAATTACAATTTCTTGGCCAAGGCGAGCACAACAAATCAGCTCGTCGAGAAGTATGACTTCTATGGATATTGGAGTAGTAGTAGGGGAAACTAGGTAATGACGGCTTTGAAGGGTAAGCTTCTGATATCTGTTAATACAACAAAACCCAAATGAGAACTTTAGATAAAATACTTAACTCTATGTCTTATAAAACAAAAGCATACACCATAAAGAAATGTAAGATATTCACCTTACGGATGTTATCCACATTTGCTCGACCTCTACCCATCACATTACCAACTGCATGATGAGGAACGGACTTCTCCAAGGATGAAGTCAATAATTAACATAACATGAGCAAACACCATAGGCTCCTGATGTAGAAGAGTTCTACATCAGCCTATATATAGTTACGGATACATACTTCTATGAAATGCATATGCTAGGATCTATGCTTTCTAAGTGACCTAAAATATAAAGATAATGCTCAATGATGGCTATCTGTTTGCTAGGATCTATGTTTTCTAGCTGTTACCTCAGTAACTGATAGATATTACTTATATAGATATTCGTCTAATGATTAATCAGGATTTCATCATCGATGTCACTTTTTTTCTTGTTAACTGATTTGGATATTGTAAAACATTTTTATTTGGCTATATTAGTAAACAATGATAGTAAATATTAAATCCACATCGTCATGATATTCCACATTGGTTGTTTACTACACATATCCCAAGCTATATGTTATTTTCTTTATATAAACAGTGAACTGAAATAAACTTGTAAAAGGCAGTCTCAAGTCAGTTTCCTAGATTAATAATAAATCTTGATCCTTTGCCTGAACCCAAGAAGGTTTTGGACATAGAACAAGTGTCACAAAACTAAACTTGTCGTCAAGTAATTGTTTGCTTAGTACTGGTTACTAGCTTACATTAAAACCGAACATAATGTGTTAATTATAGGTGGTTTGCACTGCGACAAAATTCAGATATATGTTCTGTGGGCACAGCATTTTCAATAACGCTAACAACATCTGGTCCAGAATGTTCACCTAATCTGATACGGTATCCTTTATAGCCTTATCCCTTAATCAAGGAAGGAAAATAAATTCGAATAATATTTCAAAATCAAACTCAGAAATGACAGTATACAACATGTTATATTATTTTTACACTATGACATTAGATAAAGCTCTAATTGTGTTCGACGTTGAGCTTTTTGGAGTGTTCAAGAGCATTTATAAGATAATGCTTGAATTGCAATGACGGCTTTTAAAAAAGCGTTTAGCTTTTACGTCATTATACAATATAGGTATGTTAGGCAAAACTGTAGTAAAAGCTAAACGCTCTTAAAAGCTCTTTACCAAACATATACTCTATATAAATACATATACAAATATATGTTATCAAACGCTTATATAAAACAAACATCTACTACTGACAAAGCTACAACGTAAACGGTAAGGGTGTGTTTGGCAAAAGTAGCGCTAAGAGTAGCAGTTAGATGTAACCGGTGGCAGTTTTTTTATATAAAAACGTCACGTAACGTAGATGTACTCCTAAATGCTCCAAAAAAATAAATAAAGCTACTTGCTGCTTAAACGAGCATTAACAAACAAAATGCTCACCGCTCCTAAATGCTCCGCACCAAACACACTCTAACTACCAGAACATAATATAAGCATACCATTCTTTCACCTTTAATACTAGCCAAACATTACTCAAGGAGATTAACATATAAAGAGAAAGAACAAACTTACAATGTTGGTCAGTTGAACCATGAAGTCAAAATCAGTCCCTAAAGTCAAAATCAGACACCAAAAGTCAAATATATAAAAACTGAGTCAATATACCTCGAATCCAAAAGATAGTTCTTGCGCCACAACATACATTTAGATTAATATATACAAGTTATTAATACTTCAACTAATTAAAAATTACACAAGATGGATGGGTGGTTTCATTTCCGGTAATTAATATGAGTAATAGCGGGTAACATGTGGATATCGTGGGAGAGCAACAGAGGATTCCGATGGTTATAGGTAGCGAATTTGTGGTGGATCGAGATTAGAAAGGTAGTGAAAGAGTGGAGGGAGGATTTGATTTTGAGTAAAAAAAGTGTAGGCGGGATACTAAAAAGATAAAGCGGGGAATCGAAATATTTTGGGGTGTTAGAAATTTTTTAGTTAAAAATAGTGAAAAAGGGGTTTTGTATAAAAAGGTTAAATGTGTGACAAAACTTGACTCTATGATTTAGCCACATAAACAATTATTTCATGTGACCATATATAACATCTTGAATTTAGTCACACAAACACTCAATGTGACCATATATAACATCTTGAATTTTGGTTAAACTTAATCATGTATGTCTATGGTTTAGTGTGACCATATATGACATTTGGTCACACTGTTCAACTGTGTGACATATATTTGTCACTTTTAAATGTATATCGTGACTAATGCTTCAAACTTACCTTTCAGTTGTCACACATTTCAAATTCATATGTGGCTAAATATTCAGTAAAAAATAGCAGTCACTTTTAAATAATGTGTGACAAACTTGACTATATGATTTAGCCACATACACAATTACTTCATGTGACCATATATGGATTTTGGTCACACTATTCAATTGTGTGACATATATTTGTCACATATGTATATATATAGTGTGACTAATGTTTCAAACTTATTTGTATCTGTCACACGTCCCAAATTATAAGTGACTAAATAATCAACAAAAAATTACCAGTTACCTCTAGTCACATAAATATTCAAATGTGTGACAATGAAATTCCGAAATGGTCACACAAAATGAGTTCAAGTGTGGCTGTTTATTTTATCCTGGTACATTTAGTCACATAAATATCTGACTGTGTGGCCGTTCAAAAAAGAGCATGTGTGACGAAATCCAAGATTTGTACTAGTGTAAATACATTTTTAACAAGTGGTCCCATGAGTTTGCATCACGAGAAAAAACTTGCTAGCTTGCTTAGCACCTCCTTGTAAGCTACTTGTCACCAAACAAACACACAAGCACCTCCATTACCCTTGTTCACCAAGTAATCTACCTCACCACCACCTTGTGATACCGCACCCTCCACCACCTTACACCTCACCATAGCTAGTTTCTAACCTCCTTAGTCACCACTCTATTATACCTTGGTCCTTACTCCAAGCTCCTTGATCCCCACTCCACACAAACTTGCTCCCTACTCCTCCCCTAACACTATAAATACACGACATACATACATACATTTCCATATCTCATTCAAACTCAAAGCTACTTCTAAATCAGGTTCTATGCAAGCTAAGGAAGAGAAATGAAGCCCTAAGATCTATTTTGAAGCCAAGAATTAAGAAGAAAGAGGTCTTGAAGTCGTTTCCAGGTGTACGAATCCAAATAAGCTCATACGACCCATATAAGCTCAAGTAAGCTTAAAAACTTGTTCTATAAACTCATAATCTGTTTTAAATCTTTCATAAGGCTTGTAAGATCATATGTTAACTCTTGTTTAAGCCCTTGAATCACAAACCCATGCGTTTTGGTTTTCCTAAACCAAACGTGCCCATTTTTTATCATTAAGCTCATAAGCTATTTTGATAAGCTATAAGCTTGTAAAAGTTATTTATCCTAACTTATTTTAGCTTATTATAATAAGCTATAACCTGAAAATTACTTTCTATATTGAAAAAAAATCAAAATTATGGTTTTTGGACTAAAAATGCAAATGTTTTCATGCACAAGGGTATATATTGTAAATTTCTGAAATTATATAGTTTTGGGCTGAAAATGTCATTATTCTAAAGTTATAACTATGAGGGGCTATTTTGCCATGTTTTAAAGTTAAAGGTTTAAGTTATAAATACTTTATATATAAAGGACTAACTTTGTAAAAGTATATAAATCAAGGGTATATATTGCCATTTTTGCATACTTAAAAATATAAAGTATAATATTTTTATATTAATTATAAAAATATATATAAATATTATAAAACTCAATTTTATTAAAACCCGACACATTTAGCGTTATTAATCGTCGATCGAAACACTATAAAATCAATTATGTTATAAATATAACATAATTTATCATCCACTAGCTTTTAAAGAAAACTCTATTGATAAATAAATTTTTTTATTATCATTTAATCTATAACGTATCACGTTACTAGGGAATTTCATGTGAGGGGTTTCATTTGGGTAGACATTTTGACGAGTTGCTGGATTTACGATTTAAAGTGTCCGCTCCTCAAACGTTTACTGCATGACCTCTGAATTATGATAGCCCAAATAGTGATACAATATTTCCATAAATTAATAAACCAAAGTAATATGTATGATAAACGGACGTCTCCACCCGAAACTCTCCTAATCCATTTGAATGGCGATTTCTAGATCCCCTTCGATCATCCTAATCAAATCTTGAATTACTACCTCTCTTGCGAATAATTCTTGCTAAGGCCCTAATTCTGAGTTCGATCCTCGTGATTGATTTCCGGAATTGAAGTTTCTTACAAGATGTCATTCCATAGGACTATAGGATTCTCCATTCGTTTTTAGGTTCGTTTCGTTAGGGTTTTTGCTTTATCATCTTTGTCATTTCCGTTTCCTAATCTTTCAAATCCTTAATCCTCTTTTTCAAATTTTCTTCCAAGCCCTAATTCTTTGAATATTTTCTTTTTCACTCTAAGTGTGTCACAAAACATTGTTACATGGGTAGTCATAGATCCAAGGAGGATGAGATTCTGAAGATCTCCACGTTTGTGTTTGTTACTAACTTTCCTGAACAATTCAAAGCGAAGGACCTTTGGAATACGTGTAAGCAATACGGGTATGTTGTCGATGCTTTTATTCCAAACAGAAGAGCAAAAGATGGTAAAAGATTTGGCTTTGTACGGTTCATTAAGGTCCTTGATGTGGATAGTTTGGTTAGTAATCTTTGTACGGTGTGGGTTGGTCTATACAAAATCCATGCTAACGTCGCTAGGTTTCAGAGAGCTCCCTTGCATACTAGCAGCAACCAATTCAAAAGTAATAGTTTAAAAAAGGCATATATACATGGATGGGTTGTAATGCACAAATGGACAAAAGGGGTATGTTAACTCTTATGCTCATGCTGTTAAAAGATATAAGCCTATAAATGTAGAGTTGGAGAGTATTCCAGCTTTGGTACTTGATGACACTTGTTTGAATCAGTAAGACTACTCCCAATGTCTAATGGGTAAGATAAAGGAATTTGCATCTCTCTCTAACTTGAAGGTGGTATTGGCCAGTGAAGGTTTCGATCAAGTCATTATTAGATACATGGGAGGACATTGGATTATGCTTGAATTCTTGTCAGTAGAGGTTAAAAAGAAGTTTGAATCTAGTGTGGGTATTGGTTCTTGGTTTTCCCAGATTCAACAAGCTTTAGTTGACTTCACAGTTGATGGGAGGATCGTATGGGTGGAACTCAAGGGTATTCCATTAAAGATGTGGTTAGAAAATACTTTTAAACGCATTGCTTCCAAATGGGGAACTCTATTACACATGGATGATCAGGAGGAAAAGTGCATATATATGAAAAGAATATGCATTAATATGACTGTACCTCAAATTTTTTGAATTGTTTAAAATTATTTTCTAAGTAAGGGTATTGGGTGTGATAAAGTAAGTGCTGGACTGGGTTCCTGACTTGGTGATGGAGCAATGATGAGACTTGGTTCTGATAATAAATCAATTGAAGGAGAGCTAAAAACGTAGGTCAATTTCAAAATGTATATAATATGGATGGGGACAGTGAATATGTGTAGGAAGTTCCTAAAACTTAAATTGGCGGTTGATTCACCCATTTTAAAACAACCGATGAGTTCCTTGCGTAAAAGTAAAACACACGTTTTATGGTTACGAATAAGATAAATAATGTTTTCAAAGTTTTTACAAAAAGATATTATTTTTGTCTGTAGTCGGGAATTACAAAATAATATTTTATAATTCTAGTATTTCGTTACGCGTTTTAACTAAACTAGTTGTCTCGTTTGTAAAAGTATAGTTTTCGCTTACTTACCGGTTTATTGTAGCATTACAAATAAATAATCTCAACCCAAAAAAATACAAATAAATAATCTCAAGACTATATCTCATTCTTTTATCAGTTTTTCTAAGATAAATATAAATTTAATGAAAGATACTAAAGTATATTAAATTTTTATAAAATTTCTGCATGACCTATTTGTTTCTACGAATTTTCCATTTTTACAAAAACTACAAAGCTTTCCATTTTTTATTCAAAAACCATGTTGCAAAATACTTCAGGTGTTTTAATGTATAGCCTAGACATGATCGAAAAGAAACACAAAAATATATTTAAAAACCAAACACACCCTTTATGGGCTGCTGTCTGAAACGCACCCAACTCGGCTGTTTCGCAGCCAACCAAACGCACCCTACTCGGCTGTTTCACAGCCAACCAAACGCACCCTTTGTTGTTGTTAAACAGTGAACCAAGCACCCCATTTGGTTGTTAAAGCAAATCCAAATGCCTCTGTTGGGCGATATCCGCAAAAACAAACCACCCCTATAGGGCTGCCACAAAACGCAAAACCATCAACCCATTTTGGGGCTGTAAAACGCAGCAAACAAACACCCTCATTTTGCTATCAAATACCCGAATAAAAAGAACCAATACAAGAAAAACAAAAACAAGCTAAAACAAACAAAACCATACTTTATTAGTTTTTTATTATAATAATATAAGCCATCCAAACACGAAAAGAGGGGTGACGGTGTGGTGGGTTCGGTGAGGTGGTGCACAGCGGTGTACCGCGGAGTTGATGGGCGGTGGCGTTGGAGATGGGTGGAGGTGGTGCGGCTTGTTGGGCTGCGATGGGAACTTTGGTGTTGCAGGTGATGTGACGTTTGGGAGATGAAGGTGACGATGATGGTGCGTGGCGGCGGCGGCTGCTGCCGTAGTACATGGGGGTGGTGATGCGTGGCTGGTGGTGGGGATGACGATGGTGGTGGCTGCTGAGACGTGGCAGGGTGGTGGAAAGGGAGGCGACTGGTGGCCGGCGGCAGGTGGCCAGAATAAATGAGGGAAAAAGGAGGAGTAGGGCTAGGGCTTGTAAGAAAATGAGATGAAATAACCGATCTCTTTAGTATTTATACGTGGAGTTTTAATTTATAATGTGGCAAGTCCTAAAAATTGATTTTTTGAATCGTGTCAATGGACTTCACATAAAATTTTGAAATTTTAAATATCAATTAAAAATGTAAAAACGCGTCTACTGACGAAAGACTACGATGTTTGGCAACCCGGTTTACTTCCGGTAATGATTCTTAGTTATACGCGGGATAACTTCCCGGTTATACGTAAAAATTAAACGAAACATTAAAATTTCAAATTACCAAACGGAAACGGCTAAAATATTGATCAGAAATTTGCGAGGTGTCACATCCTTTCCCTGTTAGAAGAGATTTGTCCTTAAATCTTAAGACATAGCGTTCGACGTAGTTTCAGGATTTGCAAAAAGATGCGGGTACATTTTCTGCATTTGGTCTTCGCGCTCCCACGTAAACTTAGGACCTCTCCTAGAGTTCCAACGTACCTTGACAATCGGGATATGACTTTGCTTTAGACGTTTGACCTCACGGTTGGTATGTGTTTAATTACACATACCTTTTTCCTATAAAAACGAGCCTAAATGACTAAAAACAGACTTAAAATGCCAAATATATGCTTGTTTTGCATTTGTATTGTACAGGTAACGGATATCTAAGAAAAGGACAAAAACGAAGCCAAAAACAACAAAACCGAGCACGAGAATGGAAAGTGCGTGAAAGAAAAGTCAAGTCAAAGCCAAAAGTCCAAAAGTCAAAGTCAAAAAGTCAACCCCGACAAAAGTCAAAGTCAAAGACGAAGCCGTAATCGAAGAAATACTTAATGCGCCCACCCGTACCCATCTAATGGGTCGGGTCAGCCCATTTAGCATTCATATGAAGACAAATAGGCCTAAGACTCTTCTATAACAAACCCAGCCCAAAACCTAAGCCCAAAACCCCAAGGACCATTCATGTAATTAAACTATACAATGTGAGGGGCCAAAACCCCAAGGTCCATAATCATCTTCACATTGTCCCAAATGTCTTTGGCGTCAGTATAGAGGTTGATGAGTGAGTAGATTTCTTTTGGTATACCTTGAAGTAGGATATTCGTTGCACGAATGTCAGCTTTAAGCCTTTCCTTTTCTTGAGCTAAAAGGTCGGTAAAGACTCTAGCACGTACTGGACCTTGTTGAAATGCACCCTCTGTTCCTGCAGCAATCATATCTGAGACCGTTCCCATTTGAAATGGACCTTCAGTAATCGACTTCATAATGATCTCTCCATTATCTTTTCACAAACAATACAGACGAATCCGTTGTTGCCAAGATTCAAAGTCTGTTTTATCAAGCATAGGTGGGCGGGTATCGAAACCGGCATACTAGATATCATCTGACATATTAGACATCTTGATTTATTGTTTACGGGATTTTACAAGTCTAAGATTTAAACTAATAAAAAGTTTAATAGGATTTTACAAAATCAATAGAAAACTGTACATGAATAATCGTTTGATGTTAAGGTAGGTTTGTTGTTTGATTAGTCCTTTAAGTCCTTGTTAATGGTTTGATATTATGTTTAGATTAGGTTATACGTTGTTCGGTTAAAGTCCAAAGGTCCGAGTAACAAGGTGAATTTTACTTAAATTAATAAGCAAACCGCCACCTTGATCAAACCAAACCGCCTCTTAAATCCTAAGCAAACCGCCGCCTAAAATAAAACAATAAGCCAAACCGCCATGAACAAGTACAATTCGCCGCCTAGAAGCAAACCGCTGCCAGCTTGAACAACTCACCGCCAATTAAAATAATCAAACCGCTGCCAGGCTTTTGACTCAAACCGCTGCCATTAATAAATTAAGCAAACCGCTGAGAGAATTAGCAACTCATCGTGGTTTATGTTAACTCGCCGTGTGTTCTCAACAACTCGCCGTCTATTAAGTTAAGTAACTTACCGTCTAATGAGTAACTCGCTGCCAAAATTTTATTTAGCAACTCGCCGTGATTTTTTAATTTAGGCAGAGTTTCATTTATATTTGCTCATAAAATATTCAACTCACCGTTTAACCTGTATTTACTCGCCACCCTAAACAGCAACTCGCCAATTAGTTAGCAATTCGCCACCTGTTTTATAGTAACTCGCCGTTTACCTTTTAGCAACTCGCCGCCACTTTTTAAGCCAACTCGCCACTAAACTCAGTCAACTCGCCTTTGACCCAGTTAAATAGCCTTGACCCTTTTCCTAGTATAACGGTAGATCTTGTTCTCTTCTCCTATTAAACCGCCACCTAGAACACCCTTGCTCGGATTTTGCCAAATTTCACCAAATGAACTTACTAGCCACTAATTAAGATACAAACATGTAATACAATGTGTCTAAATGAAGATAAAACACACCCTAACTCGTATATCTTTGTGAATCTTCCAAAATGAAGCAACTCTCCACGAAGAACACAAAACTTTAAATGCTTAAAAATCGAACTTGGAGCTTATGTAATCCTTGGAATGATAACACACTAACCTTTTTTTAATGTGTAGAAAGGAATGAACAAGGTTTATACAAAACCAAATAAGCCCAAATCAATGTGAGCCGTGTGCTTTATTGCTTCAAAATGAGCCACGATTTGACTTTTTAACCATAATAAACAATCAACAAATCCAACCATGATTCTGATACGAATGTTAGGATCGTTTAAATCATAAAACCGGGTGATAAGTCTTGTGCTTTAGCAAGTTTCTAGAGAGAGAAAAAAGAGAGATTTTCAGAGGAGAGGAAGTGTATGTGTTTTACAATGAAAAATGATATTGACTAGCTTGCTCTTTTTTTTACTTTTTTCCTAAAGTTGGAGAGCTTTTATAGTTCTTACAATACACCGGGTATTAGTACCCGGCTTAAAACCAAAAGTTATACTATTAACTATTAAACTACGAACTATTATAAACTATAAAATATACGGGGTGACCGAGTCTTTTTCTATATTTAAAATTTCGATTACAATTACCTATTCGGGATTTAATTATGGTAGTATGTAACTTATGGTCTATGAGTCCATGTGATTTATATCAAAAGAAAATATAAACATCATTTGTAAGTTACTAAGTTTATATATATTTCTTATTGCGTTTATTTATTTACATCGTATCATTAATTAATTTATGTAATTATCAGATTTACATATCACGGTTCGCTTGATTCGTTTACATTTCAAAAAAATATATATATTTAATCCCTTGACTTTCCAAATAATGATATATATAATATATAACCTTTAAACATTTTTTTTAAAAAAAATCGTTAAAGGTTTGTTTTATTAACCGGCTTCCTGTTAATTTTGTTTTAAATTTCTATTTCGTTATTATTACTCCTTAATTAGTGACCTACGAAGGTCGTGTTTCCATTAACTTTCGAGAAATGCATTTACCCGTTATTGTTTGAGTTCTCGGACGACGGTAAAAATGAAAGACTTGAATAAACATGCACGTTTTCTTTATTTCTTTGTCTGTAGATTTTACATGTTATCAATATTATTACAAGTATTATTTCAATAAATGTAATCCCCACCTACCACCCACCCACTTTCTTTTTATATTTTGGGTCGAGCACTGTGGGTTATACCCTTGGTTTTGTGTATATTTCTACTCATATTATATATATATAATGTCACATGTTCCTTCCTTTTTCTTTTTGCTGCCCTACCGACGTAACAACAGTGAGCTTCAACACTCACTGTTTCCTTTTCCTTTTTGCTGGCCCCCAACCGAACTGTGCAACCACATGCATGTATATATATTTTGTTATTTGATTTATGACTTGTGTGTTTAACTACTGGACGGCTAAATTTCGAGACTCCAAGCGATCTTGTTTAATGTAATACAGCAGCCACAACAGCAAGAAACTGCTGCTTATAAACTCGCTCTGCTAGTATATTAGTACAAGTGGAACCTTGGATTTGAAAACAAACAAGCAAAGTTGCTTTGTTTCTTCTATAGCATCTATCGACGCACCAACAGCAAGTAAGATGAGGATGTAGTTTGTATCAGGTTTTACGGGCAAGCCAGGGTTGCACATAAAGGGTTCCATGTGAGGCATACTTCACCAATTTCGTGCGTGTGACTATAGGTTTATTTACCCCTAACAAGCGAAAAGCATTAGGTCATTGGCATCGTTTAAAGTTTTATTAAGATTCTTATCTTGGTTATTGTTTTATACGCAGAATGTGTGGTTTACAAATCATATTATAGTCGTTATTTTATGTGTGGTGCGATGTGGTCTTTGCATGCATGTGTACACACTAATCACGCACGTGTCATATGTCGTCTATAAACCATGCAAAGGCCGAGACCTTTGAGCTTAGCTTGACAAGGTTGTGTTTGGGCTTGTTTTGGTCGCAAAAGATGGGTTTTAAATGTCATGGATTACAACTAGAAAATGATCTCACCTGAGGTCCATGCTAGTTGAGATGTAGAAAAGATTTGGCAAGGGGTCGAATTACTAATTGGTTGTATCCTTATAAGCGACTCCCACTTAGTTCTTGCACTCAACGAAACTTGAACTCGAACCGTATAGTTTACTTATTGTTTTCAGATTTTAGTTGTGATACATTTGTTCATGCACGGTTCCTCTTTTATACTCAAATCGCTGGCCTAGTTACTCATATATTACATGTGAATATATACTATACACATTGTTGCACCAGGGTGACGATTCTAATACTATTGGTCATCATTTTCTTTTTCATAATACTATTAGAGAATCTCTACTATTCCTTCCATTTGAAATTGTATTAGTTGTATAATATTGTGTCATGTAGGTAGAAAATTTTCAAATTAAGGAAATTAGGTTAGGGAGCGTTTATTTTGAATTCCTATCTACTGATTGACTTAGATAACATTTTGTATTTTTGAGTTTTTAGGAGATGCAACGTCAAGTTATATTGTTGATTTAGTTAAGTCTAAATATTGGCCCATTTATATTTTATTTATTGAAGTAGGAACGGGTTCACAAAATAATATAGTCGTGCGACGTTGTTTCGCGCGGCGTAAAAATAAATTATGATTTTTATTGTTACGCGTTTTCCAAAGTGTCCCTTTTTGTGATCCGTAAGAAAAATGACGGTTTACACGCGTTATTATATCTCTTGAATAGCGCAAAAATGTTGTATGTCGCTAGAAGGATAACTTTTATTGGAAAAGTAACGACAATTAGCAATTGCTTGTGATACATACTTTTACGTAAAATAACGAGATGTTTTAAATTTTTCCGAGGTGCTACATCCGCCCCATGTTATGCGATTTCGTCTCGAAATCAAGACGTCGTAGTAGATCGTGAACTTGCGAATAAGTGAGGGTACTTGCTCTTGAATTGGTCCTCACCTTCCCACGTGTATTCCGGACCTCTTCGTGCATTCCAACGGACTTTAATGATAGGTATACGGGTTCGTTTGAGTTGCTTGACCTCCCAGTCCATTATCTCTACAGGTTCTTCAACGAAGTTGAGTTTGTCTTCGAGTTGGATTTCCTCCAGAGGAATAACGAGTGTGTCATCGGACAAACATTTCTTTAAGTTGCAGACGTGGAATACATTGTGTACTCGACTAAGTTCTTGAGGTAATTCCAAATGGTAAGCTACTAGACCAATCCTTTCTATGATTCTAAAGGGTCCAATGTATCGAGGGTTTAATTTTCCACGCTTTCCAAATCGCATTACACCCTTCCAGGGAGCGACCTTGAGCATATCCTTATCTCCAACTTCAAACTTAAGGGGCCTACGCCTCTTGTCAGCATAGCTCTTTTGTCGATCACGTGCAGCTTGCATGCGATCTCTATTTTCCGTCGTCTCGTGAATAATCTCTGGTTCGGTAAGTTGTGCTTCTCCAACTTCAGCCCAACAAACAGGCGATCGACACTTCCTACCGTAAAGTGCTTCGAACGGTGCAACCTTAATGCTCGTGTGATAACTATTATTGTACGAAAATTCTGCTAGGGGTAAATGTCTATCCCAACCATTTCTGAAGTCAATCACGCAAGCTCTTAGCATGTCCTCTAAGGTTTGAATGGTTCTCTCACTTTGACTATTGGCCTAAGGGTGATAGGCAGTGCTCAGGTTCAACTGCGTACCTAATGCTTTATGCAAGGATTGCCACACTCTCGAAGTGAAATCGCTATCATGATCGGAGATGATTGACACCGGTATGCCATGTCTTGCTACTATCTCCTTCATGTACAGCCTCGTCAATTATTCTGTCAAATCCGTCTCTCTCATTGGCAAAAAGTGTGCAGACTTAGTAAGACGATCAACAATGACCCAAATCAAATCATATCCTGCCGCCGTTTTGGGTAGTTTGGTGATGAAATCCATTGTTATGTTCTCCCACT
>BQNB010129733.1:8062-19065 GCA_026074375.1 Tanacetum coccineum | reverse complement strand
ATCTTTAGTCTGCCCTATAATTCTTGCGATCTCGAATCCCCTGAAAGTCACGAAGGTAGGGCAACCAAGTCATAGTGATTAATCCTAACTATCCCAAAAACTAGTCTAATAACCTATACAGATTATTAACCCTCTCTGAAAGAATTCCTGTGTTTTTTAAGTATATTAGGTGATAGAGACGGTAACTTGGTTAATCTCTACACTATGGATAGGGTTTTAAACCTACCCTAGTACCACTGCTAATCCCATGTTCAATTAGTAATCTAATAATGGGATTAACAGGATCTAAACCACCCACAATACTACCAAAACCCAGAGTTATACGATAGTCAAATGATATCCAACGAAACCATGATCTAACAGGAAACAAAAATTATAACGATAGTAGATTCATGACTAGGCCAGCACTTGAAGTGCTTAGCCGCTCATAGAAGAATAATAGCAAGAATTACTCCCTCCGTCTCAAAAAGAGTGTTCACAGACGACAAATTATGATATGTGTAATTAATGCTATTTTTGATTGATAAAAAGTAATTTTTACCCTCGTCCTTATATTAATAAAAGATCCAGTTCTATGCATTCAATATGCTGTCTTAAAAATTGAGCATTTACCATTTTTCTTCATGATTTTCCTCTCCATTTGCCCTCCGATTAAATAGTTCTAGCAGTCTAGGGATGTGAAGCATTCCTCCAGTTACAATGAATTAAATCCATTTCAGTTTCATATATTTAATGAAGTGTGTTTATGATTTAAGCCAAGCAAACACATCTCTTGATAACAGTCGCCAGGTACAACAACAATTACACCAACAATGAATACACCAGTTACAACAACAGTGAATACCAAATGGCTATACATAAATGTTCGGCTGAAGATTCTAATTACAACCCCAAATAATACCAATCTTCTTCTTTAATTCCGTTCTTCTAATGTGAGTATGATTTCAAATAGTTGCACTAGCTTTATTGAATTTTTGCTATGGATTTGAGCATTGTATAGTTAATTTTTTAGGATTTTGAAATTAGGGTTTTTGCCTTAACATTTGGGGGTTTGTAAAATTTGTTAGTTTTGGGTAAAATTTTCATTACCCTTTTTTTAATTTATTTTTGTTTAAATCCCTAATTTATTAGGAACTACAACAATTCTTAACAGGTATTATATCAATGGAAGCAGCAAATGGTTTTTGTTTATTTAAGTTTATATGTTATTATATATGATTTGGCTTAAAACATGCTTTCAACTTGAAGTATGCGTCTAGCTCACATGTCCTTAACTTATAGACCAACGCCCCTGTCAAGTATCAGCACAGTATGCTATCTGAGTTCTCTATCGAGTAAGTTTTTGGTTTTGAGTTATGTTTAGAAGCTACTCTCTAATAAGTGAGTGAACATAATGTGTTTTCTCTATAATAATGAATTGGCATTTATATCTTTGAGTAAATTCAGGTTATGAATGGGTAGACTGACAAAGCTAACCTCTTATGCATTATATGACAGATATATTATTATAGTCAAGAAACATGGTTTCGAGATTTCTCAGCCTGCTGCCCAATAACGGATTAACTTGGCAAATGATAAAGAGGAGGGGTAATAATAGGTCTGCCATTTCTTATTGCTGTTACAGAAACAGAAGTTTTGAATCAGTATTCTTCTCATGCTTTTCACAAGAGGTAAGCTACTTAATGGATCCTAATTTTTCAATCTTGGAACTTACATGTGAGATTAAGTCGCAAATCGGAGGAAGGACTGTGATTGATGGTGTTACTAGGATTGTTATGATCAATCGCATAAAACGCTGTGTAGTAATTGATACCAATGAAATCATATGATCCTTTAACCAGATTTGATTTTTCAACGAACAACATGGTTACTCTCCACATAACAGTACCGATAGATATAATATGGCGGCGGTCCCTTAGCGGAGTTAGAGAGATTGTGGTCTTATGCTCTGATGGGATGGAAGTGTAGTGTGTGTGTATTAGACCGATCTGTGTGTGTAGAATGGGTTATATAGTATGTCCTTGTGGTTCAGTGTGTAGTACGCGCGTAGCAGGGTTATATTACTCGTATGAGGCCTATGCTCCTCAAGGACTGGGGTAGAGAGATAGGGTGTGTGTGTTTGCTATGTCTAGGAATTAGTTACTCTATAAGATGGTTTGAAGTTTGAAATATGTCGGCTACATAGTTGTTGCATGTCTTAGTCTTAGAGGGTGTTTGGGATTGCGTTTATGGATTGGCTTATTTGATTATTGCGGTTGAAAAATGCAAATAATCTACTATATATGTTTAGGAAAAAAGGGTTAAATTTTGCGTTTAGATAACTTCAACCCGCACTTCTCTGATAATGCGTAGCCAACTGCTGCCACAAATTGCCTTATTGCTTGTAGTAAGAATATTACCACTTTGCCCCTTATCATTTGTATACTTTTATTTGCACATTTGAGAGTGATAATGAACCGAAATGATGGCAATATAATAGGCAACAGGTGCTACACATGATTATTTATAATTTATCAACAAGTACTATTGATCTTTTATATATTTATAATTTCAAATTGTGGTGTTATACAAATAAAAGTTGTCATCGTATAAATCTGACTTCATATACAAAGATGTAGGCCAGGCCTATTGATATGCGAAACATGTTGATACAACTGTGTAACGAAGTTGCTCTTTTGGTATTGTTATTCATTTCCTCTCCAAAAACAACTTGAGAACAAAGTGCAAGTACTTGCAACTTTTTTTAGTTTTAATTTCAGGTATAATGTTTAAGCAAATGTGACGATGTATTTGTTCTTTACTTTCTGATGCATCCTAAATGTTTAGTTCAATCACATAGCAAACAATGGGTATCATAATCCCATTCTTAACAAATGACAGCTTTGTTAGTTTTATTGTCTTAAATATTAATTCAAGTTTAATGAGATTATATCTTAATATTGTGGTTATGCAAGGGAAGATATCTAGAAAAAGAGGTTGCTAAAATCTGTGTTGCTGCTCTTGAAAGCCCATATGCATGTGATAAGACCTTCGAGGTTATATTCTCCCCACCCCTTTCATTTTTGGAGTCAAATGTGTCTTTTTTTTAATACAATATGACTTGATTCTGTGATGAATTGAAGAATTATTACATTAAATATAGTTAATGTGTTTTAAAGGCTTTAATACTGCACCTCGAGACCTAAATAATTTTGTATCATTGTTGAATTAAAATTATGCCTCCTTATGCCAAGAGTGATACAAATGCGTCACATTTCATATATCTTTATTAGCATATTTAAATGGTTGTATCTTTCTATTTTGGTTGTAGGTGAAATCTGTGCTTACATTAAGCAAACAATACACAGTAGATCCCGATAATCCTACACTAGAAAAAGACTACAACTCATACTTCAGGTCTTTCAAAGAAGGCATCAAAGGGTTAGTCTGGGAATTTTTTGTTGGGTTGTTATGATCCCAACAGTACCTCCGAGGAATGATAAAATCTCAAACAAAAGAGGAGGTATATTGATAACATGTAAAATGCAATAATTACAGGGAAAATCATCTCTTAATTAAGCACATATGAGTTTATGCTGACTGAATTATGTTTAAATTTGTCACGTGATAACGTCTAACATAGTGTAACTTCATTTTTACATTCTAAATTTGATAGGCTTTCGAAGTTAACAGAAAAATTCAAGTAAAAGTAATGGAAGAGGTGGGTAATCCTAACAACATATAATTAAACATAAAGGCCTACCCTTTATGAGCAATGGATGTTATGGAATGTCAAAAACAAAAAAGGACACTCGAGACCTTTTTTAAGTCACGTGCTATAAGTTATGGGGCTGTGAATGGCTGCAACACTATACTTAAAAACATAATCGTTTTCAGAATGCAATGCTAAGTACTTCTTGACTTTCTAAATTAGGGTGCTCAGAATTGTATCACTATAGACAAGGATAAATTTCGTTTTCCTTAAGGTGGTACGAAGTTCATTCACGGGGCACACCATTACATAGATCAGATTTCACAAGTATATACGAGTTCTAGCAATGCTCATACCCCTTCATTGACTCAAATAACCATTTGACCAGATGTCCATCTCTTTTTTCATACTCAGTAATATCTTTTGCAAAAAACAATGATTCCTAGCCCAAATCAACCCACTCATACAGACGTGGGTCATAACTGCCCTTATTTTCAAGGGAAAATAACTTACTGAGACCAGATGAATAATCCTCTTTTTTTAACATATGTGTGTACTGACATGGGCAGAAGAGAGGTTGCAATCAGGTAAGTGTTTGCAATAACATCATTGCATTATGTTATCTCAAGTTGTAAATTTATTCTAATAAACATACCACTGAATAAAGAGCTTTTTTTTGTCAGCTCAAACTTATTTGAAATCTTATGATAAGACATATCTGTGAATTAAGCCTGCTAGGTTCTCTCTGTAATCAATACTCCTGCTACCGCTTAGTTTATATATAAGTCGTTCAGTGTTTTGTGGTGTTATTTTTTTTTATAGTTTTAGATAATATATGAGGTTGTTAATGTTTAGCTTAAGCCGGAAGTATTCAAATTGTTGTTCTGCTGATTGTCTAAGGAAGAATATGAGTTCTAATGTTGCTGCAGGCTATCTTTTAATTTGCTTTTAATTTGGAACTACAGGGGCAAATAAACAAGATAGGAGTATCTAAAGTCTGATGTGGTTGTCAAACTAGGTAATTCCAGAATAAGCAACTTTGTTGTGTGGTCTATGCCAGCATATTAGAGGTCTAAAGTAATTGTATGCATGCGTACAATTCGTAGTCCGTAACCATTTGGGTAAAGGGTGACAGACTTGGTTTGTGAAATCCAAAGTGCGGAGTAGCAAATTTGCAAGATTCTAATTTATTCAGTGGTGATATTTGATCTTTATTGATACATACATGGACGTTTTTATAAGCTGATGATTATTTGGAATCTTGGTCTGCAGGAAAAAAATAAGATGGTGAAGATATGTTGTATTGGAGTTGGGTATGTTGGTGGCCCAACTATGGATGTGATAGCACTTAAGTATCCTGATATCGAAGTTGCGGTTGTTTATATCTCTCTGTAACAGAGACCAGATCCCTATCTACGAACCAGACCTAGATGAGGTTGTGAAGTAGTGTCGTGGCCAGAAACTGATGTTGAGAAGCACGTATATGAGGCTGGAATTGTATTTGTTTCGAACCCTTTGACCTATTTCAGAAATTTCCAACTTGGCTATTATTTTGTTCAAAAATGACCCATTTAACCCTTTTTGACAAGGTCAAGGAGCGGATAAGGGTGTGTCTGTGAAGGAGTACTTGGTGGAGAGTCAAACGAGGGCAACAAATTATTGAGGTCGACCCACAGGTAACTTCACTATCTGTCTTATAGAAAATGATCTGTTCACAAATTTGTGTGTTTGGTCGATTTGGTGTTTTACTGTTAGGTTAGGTGGCTTTGAATTGACCCGCACAAACTTATTTGTCACCGATCACTAATATTGATTCAAAAACGATGCTATGCACTGATATTCTATATGTATGAATAAAAATTGCATGTTACTAAAAAAAGGACACGTTTCAGTGACCGGTTATTTCAGTATTATCTAAAATAAGCATGTTAAAATAGGCAGGCCATGAAATTTAAGTATCTGCTTTCATTTGATTTTCTTGCACTTAGCGGTTAACATTTGAATTTTAAAGGGCGTTTGGTTTCTTGCACCATGGCCCTTATTTTTTGATACAACCATGTGAATACCCTTTAACTGTTGCTTCAAATTGATGCTTTTAAATGTATTTTAGTTTATTTTTGGTTAGTAGGAAGTTCCTCACTTTGTAATTTTCTTAAGCAATATATTGACTACAATATACATGGAACGCCAGATTACAAAAGCTTAAAAGAACGTAGAGGGTTATAAATATCGCGATTTTGTTTTACCTACCTTAGCCTTATACGACGATGGCAGAATCTCGTAATGATCGTGTACCAACTTGGGTACTAAAAACTGCCCTTACACAACTACTAAAACAACGCATATAATAACCAATTTCCAGCAACTTAACCCCTCCCGCAAACAATACTTATTGAAATCCAAAACAACGCGGCAATTCAAATCTATCACTCTGTATCAACCTCCACTCCCATCTTCCATATTTAGTTTGAGCCCTTTGCCACGCCTTGCGTCAATTATTTCTTCTCTTCAGAATTAATACTCTTAAAATCCTCTCTTTCCGGTTATTTGTAATATCTATAAATGATTGTAAGCTGTTAGGATGCGACCCTGGAATTAACCTAATACCATCCAACAACCCATTACTTGCCATCATGACCACACCTACTCAGTTCTAGGCAAAGAGCAACTTTATTTATTAAGTCCCACTATATTTGGATATGTTTTCACCCACTTCACCACTTTTCGGTACTTAGGTATACTATACAATCTCTGGCTGTTTTGTCGTTGCCTAAATATAAGCCACTGATGGTCTTTGTCTTGTTTCGGCTATTTACCTCTTTGACAAGTTCAAGACACTGCTGAATTTCTACCGCGTAGATCTATTACGATTGTCCTTCTTCATCCACTGGCCACCACAATACTTATTCTCTCTACTCAATTCATAGTTTTTGTACATTTTTTATCTCAGCATCACCAGGATATGTACAGTTGAACTAGTAAAGTATCTTCTTCCAGGTACTCTAGATATTACGCACGCAGAGTCTCTCCTATTTATAACATCGTCCTTATTCCCCTCCCTCCTCATCAATGGACCACTCCCCTTCTCAATATACTCGATCCTCCATTTATAAATTTTACATAAGCTTGTTTTTCTCTTTTTAACACATGCTCATTTCTTTTCCATATGTGTTGTTGTGTTGAACTTGTTATACAACTTTTCTTCCCGTAGATCTTCCTGATAGACATCAATAGAGCATTTACCCATGTGCGCCAACAATCAATTCGCTTTTTCTATCCGTGAACTGTGCTCTTACTATCACACGGTTCAATGCCATGCCATTATGTGTACTTAATGCTATTCTGCTCTACATTCAATACCTCTCGAAATCTTCTTCCCTTTTTTCTATAGTGAAATCTGGCTCTTTGCATCTTGACACACCGACTGATTTTCTAAATCAATTTTCAATCTTATGTCCATGAGAAGCCTCACAAGGGTATCTTGACATAGGAAAGCTGAACACGAATTAAAGGCTTAATCAGGAAGATAGTAACTTACCGGTTCACTCTTACCGTGTTGTTTGCTTTGAGACGCTCCAGTAATGAGAACGGCTAGTGCAGCTGTGAAACCCTGTCAAGGAGATTCTTCATAATTCTTCCTGATCACAGGCAGTATTTATATTGAGATACGGGGAACCATGGTTGTTACACCCATATTCGACGAAGGGACGAAGCCACTTTCGTCCATATATGGTGTCTATCACTAACCCATTTATGCAGGTTTCGTGACGGAGGTAGCAGTTTCTCAATGACGTGTCGAAGCCAATACCACATGCTTATACTTGACCAACATATATAAAGACATCATGAAAGCTCAATTACACGTTTCAAGACTTCTGCTTCTCTGATACCGTACGTCTTTCTTAAAGTTACGAAGTGTTAAAGTCAAAGAATTTTAAAGAAATTTCCGTCACTCTGATACCGAACGTCTTTCTCGAAGTAACGAAGTGTTATAGTTAAGGATTTTCAAGAAAGATGTCTTATTCCAGCTTCTTAGACCAAGTATGAGCATGTCGGTCTAAAAGTCACAAGTACACAAGATGGCAAAGATTACAAGATGGCGAAAAGAGATTATGCTTGGTTGATGATCTTAAGAAGTTCAAGATCACTTTAATGTAAAGTCAAAGATACAAGTCAAAGCCTAAAGTCAAAGATCACTACATCATGTTTACAAGATGAAGTAAAGAAATCAAGTATGCGAGCACAAGACTAAAGACAAAGCATAGTATGCTAGGTTTAAGTTTTTGTAAAATGGAGTAACCTCCCTTTGGGGGAGATTGTTAGTAACACGAAAAGTGTCGGTCACTTCCATTATATCTTTAGATAGCTCGTTAAGTAATATTTGGAAACTAGATAAGCTAGCTTAGGAAAAGCTCATGGAAAGCCCATGGACTTAGCCTATTGGCCGGCCATATCAAGAGTATAAATACCCTCTCTATACATGGAGAGGGTATGGTTGGTTGAATCATTTTACATATACATTTAGTGTGTTTTATATGTGTTTTCTCCCTTCTACTTTCTCTCTCTAGTTATATATTTGTGTGAAATATAATATCCTTCAATAAGCTAGATGCCTGGATGGCTCTCCATATAGTTATTTAGATATCTAGACCAATAGGATCACAAATAATGACCTATCTTTCCCTTTAGATTAGTGAGCTTAGTTAGACCCGCAGGTGACCCTTGAGATCAACGAGTACGTTCTTAATCAATTGGTAAAGACTTGGCCAGTAGACTACTAGTATATAAATTGCCATTAAGCAGTAAGTCTCTATGAGCTAGGGTTTAACAAGATCACCATTGCTTTAATCCTTAATATAGATAAATAGGATGATTTATGCGAATGCGTTTAATTATGACAGAATTCTACGTGTCTAGGTCTTAGGAAGAAGTAACACCTAAGTCTTAAGAATGATATGCCGCCTTGAGATAAGTATTCATTACACTAAATAAACAAACCAATGTTCTAATTAGATTCATTATGTTTAATACAATTTTCTTATATTTGGCTAGACCGTTATTCTATATTTTGTTTATTTGTTTGCGTGTGTTATTGTGTCTTAAGTAGATCTAAGTCACCACAAACCTATGCCAGTCTCTTAGGCTGACCCTCTCCCTTTATCTGTTAGAATTAGGATTAACATAGGTTTAGCATAGGTTTAACATAGAATAGAATTAACATAGTTTAAATTAACTTAGTTTAGTTAACCAAAATATTAATAAATTAAAAGATGAGTTCTCACTCTTAGTGATCGATACCCTACTTACCATGAAACTCCATCTGACTGGGTACATTGCCCGTTAACGAGTTGTTTTAAGTAAAGTCGGCAAAATATAAATTTTAAACTTGAACTATCATAAAATACACATACACGACGACACAATCAAGTTTTTGGCGCCATTGCCAGGGAGTGAAATTTTAATCTTGACTTTTATTTAATATTTTGGTTTTTAACATTAGATTAGATCTAACCCTTAGGATTAGTTTAATTTAGATTAATTAGTGTAATTTAGGTTAGTGTAAAATTTTGTAAAATCATGTAAATTCGCTTTTAATTGTTTGCTTGTATATTTGTTTATGTGTATGTTTTAAATTGTTTTCTATACAATGTTCCGGTCGATAACTCGATACGGCGTATTCAGTTCCATTGGATACGGCATATCTAACTTTCTTTGCCAATACAGTGTATCCATTCATTAGATTGATACGGTGTATTAAAATTAATTGAATACGGCGTATTGATTGTCTGATACAGTAACAGAAGCTGATTTTTCATATTTGATTTTTGTGCTCGATTTTCTGTATTGTTGTTCTTCTGAGCAAATCCTACTGCTATTTTTACCCTTGTCACAGATCATACTAATCAGTAGTGAAAATATTGAAGAAGTAATGACAGAAATTCAGACAAATACAACTATGGAAGAATTCGTAACTAACGTTAAAGCAAATTATTATTCAGGGATTACAAGTATTATGGTTAATGGTAAAAGAGTCTATGAACTAAAAGGTAAAATCCTTGATGATTTACGCGATAATACCTTCAGTGGGACTAATGGAGAAGACGTGGTGAAGCATATCGAATACTTCCTTAAAATTGTTGACCCCATTAACTTGCCAAATGTGAATTACGAGTGACTTAGGCTCTCAGTTTCCCGATTTCATTAGTTGTAAATGCAAGCAAATGGTTTGATGAATTTAAAGGTTCAATTACTAGTTAGGTGGATTTGACTAAAAAAAATTTGGAAAATGTTACCCGCCTTCTTGTACTGGTCGGATTATGGTGACTAAAGCCATAAGGAATCCAAGCAATTATACATTCAAAAAGTGGTTGGCCTCAAAATTCGCTAATCATATGATTATGGATCCATTCACCAAGAAAGTCTTATAGGATTTTTAGATTAAGAACAATGGTAAAGAAGGAGTTGCTGATAAGGAATTTTTTGATGCTAATAATGATGATGAACAAGAAACGGCTAAAATCTTTAGAATGGAAACAAACTTGTTCGAATACGAAACACCGTTATGCGCAGAATTTAAGGAGTTCAATTTTCTTCTTAAAGTTAATCCAGAATTATTTACTCATGATATTAAAAGAACTAAGACTTACAAAGATTATGAGAACGAATTGAATAATGAACTTGAAGAGCCATAGTCCGAAGTTGGAGTACCATATGAAATTTATGATCATATTTGCGAACCTTTCCATTTCAAAAATGGGAAAGCAAAATGGCCCACTTACAATTTAAATGAAGATGGATTCTGTAACGGAGGAGAGTTACCGAGAATGGTTCGGGTTGGTTACATGACATATTTTCAGGACTATGAATGGTACAATGAGTTAGCAGACGGGAATTTAAAAGAAGAAGCCATTAAGCAAAAAGATATTTATAAAAAATCATGAGGTGATGCAAGGCAAATTATAATGAATTTTTGCGCATGGTTAAAGAGGTCTTTTGGAAATTTCCACGAACTCGATTATGAACTATTGATAAAGCTTCAAGATTATTAGTGGAATGTAAATGATCATGAAGGCTCTCCATTTTCTAAATTGAGGAATCAAATACAAGGATCGTACGAAAACTACTACAATAATTTTTTGGATAATGAGGAACATGAGAATAAAGATAAACATGGATTGTTTGATAATCAAAAGCGGGCGGTTTGCAATATAAGAAGATTTGAGATGATCAAGTATTCATTGGGTAAAGATGAAGAGTATGTTGCCATAAAAGAACATGAATACAATGATTTGATGAGAACAAATGATGATGT
>BQNB010129731.1:0-15191 GCA_026074375.1 Tanacetum coccineum | reverse complement strand
TAGGCCCTTTACATAGGCCATGGGCTAGTTTTTGTACACATTATATAAGCCTCTTCCATCTCATAGAAGAGGTGGTTAGTCATTTCATTATATAAGTATTCTAATTTCTCTCACTAGAAAGTTTCTCTCCCATTTTCTCTCTCTAAGATTTGGCCAACCCTCCAATCTTCTATTGTGTTATGATATCTGATTCGCGAATTAGTATACGTGAGAATCAATGATAAAAAGATTCCGGAAGAGATATTCCCGGGTCGTATGTCCCAACGAGGCTGCAATTGAAAATTATCCTGGTTTGAAGAGAAATTGACTGATGGAGAATATATGATATGAACACTGATATAATTACAACTAAAATTAATTAAATAAAATCTAATTTAATCTACGGGAAACAAATATAGGAAATAGGGATCTTAAAAACTACGGGAAACAAAATTAGTTGTAAGGAAATCCTAAAATTAAATCTAAATTAAATACGGGGAGCAGAATAAGGTATCGGGAAACCTAAATATTAAAAATTAAGAAAATAAATGATAAATTAAATTAAAAATCAAAATTAAATTCTATTTAACTTAACTTGAAAAATAAAGAAAACTAGAACTAAAACGGAGGTCGTTTGAATGCTAAACGAAAAGAAACGGTAAAACGCACCCGGTAAAACGGGTCTAAAACTGAAATTTAAGAAAAATTAAGCCTACACTAAATTTTATATTTTTCCTAGACACTAAATGACAAAAGAAAATTTTATAAAAAAGAAAAATATTTTTTTATTAATTTTTGGATTTTTTATGAATTTTCTAAGATTAAAAACTAATTAAAACTAATTAAATATAAAAAGTCAGAAAATATAACTATAAAAAATCTGAAAAAATCAAATTAAATAAAGAAAAAGTTAACAAATCTAAAAATATAAAAATGCCCAAATTTTACTGTTTTAAATTAAAGTAATTAAACTAATTAATATTTAACCTAAATTAATTATTTAAATTAACTAAAAGAGTAACAGCTGTTAAACTAGAGGACTAACAGAGTAACAGGCAATTAACACTAGGTGCTAACAGAGTTAACTATTAATTTGAAATTTACACAAATGGTCCCTGAGTTTGACCCCGATTAACAAATGTGGTCCAAAGTGCTTATTAGCCAAAACTTAAAAAAGCAAACTTATTCAGGGGCTTATAGGGAACATTTTTCATAACAAGCACATAAGCTGAATCTCAAAGAATAAGCCAGAAGTGTAGCTTTTTAAAGCTGCAAAAGCTAAATAAGCTTAACAGCTTATTTAGCTTTTCTTTTTGGAATTTAAGCTACAAAATAAGCTAGAAAGCTAGGGAAACAGTAAATGAGCTAAAGGTGATCTAGTAATAAGCTATTTTCTCAAAATAAGCTCTAAGATAAGCTAGAATCCAAATAAGCTATGGTGACAGTTTCCAAAAGAAACAGAAATGGTGAACTTTTAAGCTATGATTAAGCTATCTTAATAAGCTAACCTAGGGATTTAAGCTGCTAAACCTAAAATGCCTACCTATAAGCTATATTAAAAAGCACTAATGTCCTATGGCTTAATGGCAAATAAGCTAGAAAAAGGGGGCTACTTTTGGTGCTCAGCACCAGGGGAGAAACAAACAGTGGCTTAAAGCCCTTTTTGGCTTATCCCAATAAGCTCTTAAGAGCTTATTGGCCAAAACTAAATACAAACAGATTAAAAAGGGCCATAAATGAGCTTATATCCAAAATCTAAGCTAATAAGGTGGATTAAAACCTGCTGGTTTTGGGGCTTAAAGATGGCTAATTTCAAAAACATACATGCATACACACACTTTGACTTAGGCTTATGGTTAAATGACAGACATAAGGGTGTTGTTTTATGGCTAGAAACAACTAAAATGAGCACAAGAGGGTGTGCTTAAGCTGCTTAAGCAGCTTGAGCACTTAAGCTCAAATGAGCTTAATGAAAATTTGACAGAAACTTAGAGGGGGTATAAAAACTTATTTCTAAACTAAAAATTGTGTTTTAAATGGCTTGATTTCCCCTACACACTCAGCCAAAAGTGGCTGAGTGCACTTGACCCATACACAACCCCAAATGACCCATTTTGACAGCAATGCCAAACACCCCTTTAATTATATAAAAATCGATTTTCTACTAATTTTAGTTAAGGGAATGGTGAGAAAGGTTGTTACAAGTGGTGTTTAACAAGTTTAACATACTCTTAAACAATTTTAAACAGAATTAAAGAACTTATATGAGACTTGGATTTTTGACAAATGCAATAACACAACAACTCTTGATTTTTTTATTAAAGCTGAAAGTAGTACAACATAAACTTAAGAATAAACTGAGTATAATATTCTAAAGCATACTGAATTAAAATTAAACTAAGAAAAGTAAAAACAGGGGTTTTAAAGTAGACTTGATTAAATTTGAACTACAAAAAAAAAAGAAAACAGGGATTGGTGTCTTCGGCTTGCTTTCTTTTCTTTTATAGAGGCTCCAAAACTTCTCTTGGTGTGCTAGCTGTGCTTCTTATGAGTGTAGAAGTAATCCAAAGCAATCTTAGCCCTTGTTTTACCATTCACACCATCTCACCATTGAAATGGGTCTCGGGTTGTATGATTGCCAACCTGGCTTGCCAAGTGCACAAGTGGGAGGTGGGAAATGGGTAAGGGCATTAATGGGAAGGGACATTATTGGGGAAGGATGGGAGTGGCTAGAATACCGTGGGAGACTCTGGTATGGTTTTGGCGGGAGGGTGGGAAACGTACAGGGTTGGTTCTTGTTTTAAAAGAAAAGAATGAAAAAGATGCAATTATACCCCCCAAGTTTTCCTCTCTTTTCATTTTCATTTAGCCCCAAAAACAGTTATAAAATAATTTGGAAAGTGTCATATTTGGTCCTTGTGGTATTATAAGAAAAAGAATTAAAAAGGGTTTTGGGAAATAACAAAAACAGTCCCTGCTGTTTTAGTTTAAGTGAATTGTAAAACCAGCCCTTGTGGTATTTTCTTTCATTTTCATTATAAAACAACTTTCAAACTTGGCATTTTTAGCCCTTTTCTTATATTTTTTTCATTTTTAATTTTAAAACAAAGTTTTAAAATTTATACTTTTGGTCCCTTGGATTTTTAATAAAAAAGGGTGTTTTGGGCTGGATTTTTTGGAATTGGTCCCATTGGGTTTTGGGTTTTGGGCCCAATAAGGTATATTGTTTGGTTAATTGGGCTTTTTGCAAGCCCAATAGGTTATGGAAGTGGGTTTAGTGTGTATAATGCTGAGATTGGCTGTAATGGGCTAGGATGGGCCTTCAAAGTCTTCACAGTCTTTAGTCAAATGCACACAGAATGGCTGTGTAATTGATTGAGCCCATTTGGTCTTCACATCCTCATAAATATACTATTGGGCTTTGCCGGCCCAATCAGATGGGTAAAGATTGCATGTCAAATAGTATTCCTTCAGTTCCGGCTCCGGTTTGACTGCTGATTCCTTTAGTAAGAGCTCCGACTTAGGCATGTTATGGTCTTTAGGCCTTGATTTTTGCACAGTCATTTTTCCATTCATGCTCAGTTTTGTCATTTTTGGCTTGGTTTTCTGTCTTTTTTGTTGATATTTCACTTCCTGCACAATACAAATGCAAAACAAACATATATTTGGCAGTTTTTGTCTGTTTTTGGTCATTTAAGCTCGTTTTTAGAGGTAAAAGATATGTGTAATTAAGCACTTATCAAGTATGCATGTTCCTTGGGTTATTTTCATACGAACTGTGGTTTCCATCAACCGTCCACCAGAATTTCTCAAAGAGCTTGATCGATCATGGTTTGCACAGCTTCTGGAGTCATTTGTTTTAGTGTTGTTAGGGTTGGCTAGTGGTGGAGTCTGTCCTCTTCTGGTTCTGACCATGATTTGCCTAACCATAAAAGACAGAAACGTGAGATCGAAATCATGATTTAGATGTACATACAAAATCGGGATAATAAGATAACAACACAACACAAACAAGATATATAAAACAACATAATCCATCCATTTCATATATGACTTTGAAAATTTATACATGAAATAGTGCGGTACCAAACACAAATAAAGATCTAAGGCTATGTTAGCGGGGAGTACCCCTAATACTTAACATGCCTGTACAACAGCCTACCAAAAGAAAATGACCTAACAGCTAAGTGTGACTCTCCGAGTCCCCAGTAGCCTCCCTGGTGATCTGGGAGTATAGCATCCGGTCCTGGCATTCTCTTTCTCCTCAACTGCTCTCGCTGGGATAACAACTCTGTCTGCATGTCATCCATCTCCTGCCTCATGTCTCTGACAAGGCGAAGGGCCTCTGTTAGCTGGGCCTGACGTCCACGGTCAGTCTCTCGCAGCTTTGCCATCGCAGTCTGCTGCATCTGAAAACGGGTCTCAGATACCTGGTGCTGTGTCTGAATGAGAGTACTCTGAAGCTGGAGCTGAGTCTGATGAGTCTGAAGGTGAGTCTCGTGTGCATACACGTGATCACGGTGGGTCTGAAGCTCCTGATAGGTCTCCTGACTCAGTCCTATAGAGTGGTTCCATGCCACTCGAGCAGCATAGGCCTCTTCCTCCACAGTCCATACTGTCTCCTAGAGGGTCATCCTATCTCCCATGAGTAAGTCAACTCGCTGCGAGTTCTTATCGACTCGCTGTGATATCCTAGACCTACCATCCTGAGCATCCTCCAAAAGGGCATGTAAATCCTGTATGTCATGCTCATGGAGCTCAGCAAGCTCTACAACCCTAGTGTTGACCTCCTCACAGGTCGTAGGTACTACAAGCAGTTAACTACCACTTCTAGGATCCATCCATGTATCCCTAATACCATACCCTACATCCCTGATCCCCTGTCGTCTCGCCTCCATATCAACTGTACTAACAAACTCATAATCTGTCCCTTGACCTCCAGTAGGTCTAGTGGTCGAGCTCCCTCTCGCCTCGTACCGAGATCCTATAGCAAACAAGCAGGACCTCTTGTGAGGTTGCATCTCAGACTTGGGAATCTTATCCCTATGGTCTACTGATGATTGTGGTAGTGAAGGTGATGGATGTACATGTAGATCCGTCAGCCTACTAGAACGCTCCCTGGCAATTGTGGTGATAATAGGTCAGTAGGTGAAAGTGGTGGAGTATGTAAGCTAGAAGTCGTCTCGACTCTGCCGTAGATGAAGGGATACAGATGCTTGAAGCCGGACTGAAATCCTAGCCCCAGTGGTGGTAATATCAGGTGGTGGTATAATAGGCTCTGTCCCCTCGGGTGAGGAAACAAGCTCAACTATAGGTATAACAGCGGTGGAGTCGGCCGAAGCTATGTGCTTCTCCTCCTCCTCCTCTTCCTCATCCATGGGATAGTCTACCGGACCATCCTGCTCCTCGTTATCCTCGTACTCGGGATCCTCTTCGTGAACTACTCAGCAATTATCCTTGTGACTCGCGAGTGGTGAACACAAGAGTGTAGTGCTGTTCCTCAGCCGGGAATACTGCACATCCTCTAGGGTATGTACTCGGGGTAATACGGCTCTGGCACAAAGTCATTGTCATGTACCGTCTATGAATCTAGCATCACGCTCGTCGCTCCGTCCTGAGGACGGGCTGAATAGGAACATCCATCGTAACCGTATACGATAACTCGAGGTACGCCCTCCGTCATATACATCCTCATCGTACCCAGAAGACTCTCTCCGGTCAAGAGTCGGAGTAGACAGAAGTGAATGTAACCGTCGGAACCTTCTGAATTCGACCATGACTGAATTCTAAAATCAAAAGTAGCTTAAATATTTCAATATAGAGTATAATATATAAGACTCTTACCGTAAAATACGTAATATGCATCATAAACACGTAATATCTATACTGAAACACTTAGTATCCCTACTAATGTAAACTCTATCACTTACCACTAAAAACACTTAGTATCCCTACTAAGTCACTCAGATAGTGTGTCGACCGTCCCTTTGATACTAGTTAAAGGTTAGACCAAAAAAAAAACTAGTTGACCTAGTTCTCTATATCGTTAGCTCTGATACCTAACTTGTAACACCCCAAATCTGAGTATGCAGGCGAATATTGAATACCCGAGATCGTTACATTATGGACAATAGCATAAGATATAAGAAAGACCACTATGTGTGACGTTTACAAGATACATTGAATAAACAAGTTTATCGTTTATTACATAAACACAAGCTTTAAATCGTTCTACGTTAAAGTAAAAACTTGACATTTATAATTGTTTACATAACTAATTTATGACTCGAATCTCTAGCTTTGACATCCCAAAAACTCCAATGTATCACTGGCATCTCATGCCTACTTACCTGAAAAACATGCTTGAAAACATCACACAAAAAGTTGGTGGAATTCTAGGTTTATGTAACCAAAAGTAGGACCGCAAGATTCCAAGTGTAATATTAATGCAACAGATGCAAACATCATCAAAAGTATTAATGGTTTGCTAAGCTCATGACACCGAATCTCGACCATTCTGTGTGCAATTTAATTCCAGAAATAAATTGCCCCTTAACGATGTTTCTAACCCTAAACAACCAACCCGGACATGGTATACGTTTGTTGTCCTTACACCGTCACTGAGAGCGCTACACACACCAAAAGGGAGTCAATCCCAAATAGATCTATTTAACATTCGCGCTCGCATAATGTAATTCCCAACTACGACTATGCAATTGGCAGTTCATGATAATGGGCTCAGTGGGTTATCGCTATTAAAATATGATAATTCACCATTGAAGGCTAATTGATTTCCCTTCTCTTCAATTGATAACAACTATCCTATATATAAGATATAAGAGAACATTCTAGAATCGTTACCATGGGCTTGAGCCCAATACAAATTAATGACTAATAAATACTAATGAATGTCTTAACTTGACTTGGATGATGATTATTGACTCTTGACTTTTATTGTTGGACGTTGACTTAATTTATACAAGGCTAATACTCCCCCTCAGTGTGAGCGGGAGATCTTCGGACGTTCAGGCTGGAGTGAAACTCAAGAAATAAAGCTGTGGGGAGACCGTTAGTAAAAATATCTGCATACTGAAATCTGGAAGGGACATAAACACATGAACCTGACCGGAAGCAACATATTCTCGAACAAAATGAATATCAATCTCGATGTGTTTAGTACGCTGATGCTGCACAGGATTAGTAGACAGATACACAGCACTCACATTATCACAATAGACAAGAGTAGCAGTAAAGAGAGGAGTGTGAAGTTCAAGCAACAAATTCCGAATCCACGCAGTCTCAGCAACAACATTCGCAATGGGATTAAAAAACACCTCGATATTCTACCTCACACTAGAGAGAGACAATGTAACATGCCGTTTGGCAGACCAAGACAAAAGGTTATCACCAAGGAACACACAATACCCGGAGGTAGACCTACGAGTAACAGGGCAACCAGCCCAATCAGTATCTGTATAAGCAGTGAGTTGACTAGTGGATGAGACATAAAGCTGAAGTCCATGGTCAATAGTCCCACGAACATAGCGCAAAATACGCTTCAAAGCAGTAAAATGTGGATCACGAGGATCATGCATGTAAAGACAGATCTGTTGCACAACATAAGATATATTTGGGCGTGTGAATGTCAAATACTGAAGGGCACCTGCAAGGCTTCGATATAAAGTAGGGTCACTGACAGGGTCACCATCAGAACCGAGTTTGGACTCAGTGTCCACAGGGGTCTTGCATGGGTTACAATGCTGCATGTGAGCGCGCTCAAGAATTTCCTCTGCAAATTTAGACTGAGACAAAAACAATCCAGACTTCGATCGCTGTGCAGATACACCAAGGAAATAATTGAGAGAGCCAAGGTCAGTCATAGCAAACTCACTATGAAGTAATTAAATAATGCGCTGTAAGAGAGCAGTAGACGAAGCTGTGAGTATGATGTCATCCACAAAAGAGGGATCAGGAAAGTGGCGCGAGCGCTACGCGAACCCATGTGATAAACAAATAGTGACGTATCGGTTTTACTATGCTGAAATCACACACATCACGTGTAATAAATCATTAAACCGCGTAAGAGGCGATGTGCGATGGAGCTTGTTTAAGCCCATACAAAGAACGCTGCAAATGACAAACATAATCAGGGTGGGCGGAATCAACAAACCCTGGTGGTTGATGCATGTAGACTGTCTCAGATAACTGGCCATGAAAGAAAAGCATTCTTCACATCAAGCTGATGAATAGGCCAATCACGTGTCACTGCAAGACTCAAGACAGTACGAATAGTAGCCGGTTTGACGACCGGACTAAAGGTCTCATCAAAATCAATCCCCTGCTGTTGACTGCGACCATTCGCAACCAATCGAGCTTTATACCTGCTCAACGAGCCATCTGCATTAAACTTATGCTTGAAAAGCCACATAGATCGAACAATATTAACATTAGCTGGACGAGGCACAAGAGCTCCCACGTTCCGTTATAATCAAAGCATTATATTCATCTACCATTGGCCTTATGCCAATTTGGGTCACGAAGAGCATGTAAATGAGAGCGAGGAATAGGCGAAGTAGTGGTGGCATGACAATTCATACGCGCAAGAGGTTTTGAAATTCCGGCTTTTGCACGGGTGACCATATGATGAGTATTGGTAGTTGGGGCGTTCCCATAAGCAGTAGCAGCAGGTGAGGTGATATGGGTATTCGGTGTTGAGCTTGGTGTAGTGGGCTCGTGAGTTGAAGATAAAGGAGGACCGGAATTTGTTGGTGTGGTTGCTGGAGTACGAGGGGTAAGGGGTGGTATGGGGATTGCGGTGGCTAGAGCGATTGGGTAGGGCTCGTGTGAGTAGGAGATGGAGGCATGGCAGTTGGGGGAGGTAATTGGTGATTGTTAGGATGAGTAGTTTGGGACGTATGGGTGTTGTGAGGGGGTAGCAAGAAATCGTAGGATGGGGGTGTGTCGGGCGTCATGGACCCAAAAGGGAATTGGTCTTCATCAAAGATGACATGTCGGGAGATTATGATTTTGTTGGTTGAAAGGTCAAGGCAACGGTACCCTCGATGTAGAGCCGGGTAACCAAGAAAGACACATGCTGTGGACCTAGGTTGAAGTTTATGATCAAAGGAAATGTGTGGATAACAAAGGCATCCAAACACTCGCAAATGATCGTTTATTTGGTGGTTTGATTATGAGCTTAGTGAACGGAAATCTCATTATGAAGGCGTGGATGGAAGGATATTTAAAAGGTGAGCGGCCATGTTTAGGGCTTCCACCCAATATGATGGAGGTATGTGTGCTTGAAACAGTAAGGTGCGGGTAATGTTGTTAAGGGTGCGTAGCATACGTTCCGATTTCCCATTTTGTTGAGAGGTTTTGGGACAAGAAAACCGAAACTGCATGCCATTTTGGCGAAAAAGGTTGTGAAAGCGGGTATTATCATACTCACCTCCATGGTCACATTGCAAAGCCTTAATATCAACATTAAATTGTTTATTCACATATGCGCGAAAAGTAACAAAGGTATCGAACAAGTCGGATTTATGAAGCAAAGGATACACCCAAACATAATGCGAGAAGTGATCCAAAAAAATAGCAAATATTTAATGCCACTTTCTCGTTGAGAATGGGGATGCATAAATCAAGGTGAATAAAATCAAATACAGACCCAACATTCCCGCCACTCGGAACTGTAAAAAGGAAGCTTATTGTGTTCCTAATTAACAGCATGACACAAGCGGGCAACTTGTTCTATTAAATAAATAAAATGAGAAGACACTAAACGACAAAGCACATCTTCACATGGGTGTCTAAGGCGTGTCAGTGCCACCGTGGTGGGGCTCATGAAAGCAAAGCAAAGGTGTGTAGAGGATGGTATGTTGAGTAGACATGGTATAGATCACCAGTACTATCACAGCGGAGAAAAGCCGCGTGTCAGGTAATCCTTCACAGAAAAATCCATAACATCAAAATCAACAGACACATATTGTCACGAGTGAAAGTTGTCGAACCGAAATCAAATTTTTAATTATTTAGGTGAGATCAAGACCATGATGAAGGTGAAGGGTTTATGTGGTGTAATGCAAAAGGCTATGGCCCGTGTGAGTCACGGGTATGGGTTGGCCGTTGCCAACACATACAGATTTATACAAGCTTGGATTGCTAAAAGAAGTAAGCATACCTGTGTTCTCGGCTAGATGAGAGGATGCCCCTAGTATCCATGTTCCAATTTGATTCTTGTAGAGTCATCGTTTGGAACGCTTGTGAAGACTGATGTATGGATGGGCCTGCTGATTGGTATTTGGGCCGCTGGGGTTTCACTTAGGCTGGCTGAAATTGGCACAGAAGACACCAAATTAGCTTGAGGGTGTGTCATGTAAGATGCTGGCGAGTCCAGGTGATGAGACAATAGTTCCACGTCCAGACTGAAGATATACATAACTAAATTGTTGTGTTGGGCCGAAGTATAGGGGTATAGGGTGTTGAAATGGAATCGGCCCATTTGGACTGTTGGAAGTTACAAAGCCCATGATGGGTGTAAATGGATATGAATCCATTAAAGAGCTTGATAATGCAACATTATATTATTGGTAAACCTGAGACTGTGAACAGCAGAGAAACCAATTTGTGTTTATTATAACTTGTCATGATGTGCGCTTAGAAGAAAAGTAATACGGCAACAATTAAGCATGCAATATGAAAAGGAAATAATGCAAGCAAATGATAGCAGCAGCAGGCAAGCAAAGACAGAAAAAAAATGCAACGGCAGATTTAAGGATTTAGGGGCGTGTATTTTTTTGAAGTGTTTAGGGTTGGCTCTGATTACCATATTAAAATATGATAATTCACCATTGAGGCTAATTGATTTCCCTTCTCTTCAATTGATAACAACTATCCTATATATAGGATATAAGAGAACATTCTAGAATCGTTACCATGGGCTTGAGCCCAATACAAATTAATGACTAATAAATACTAATGAATGTCTTGACTTGACTTGATGATGATTATTGACTCTTGACTTTTATTGTTGGACGTTGACTTGATTTATACAAGGCTAATAATCGCTACTTAGGCAAACACATAACCATTGTATAAAATGTACACTTGCGTCCAGTTTGTAAAACAAGCATGTTATCACCCCAAAGAGAATAAATCATTTATATAATTGAAAAAATGTTGGGCCATGAACTCACTGTAGCATGGTAGTTCCCAGTTTGATATAAATATCCAAGCAGGTATCGAAACCACACCGTCAAACACCTAAGTAAATACGGTCACGTCTTAGTTTACTTGTTTAAACTAACGACTCTATATATAAACTAAATTTCATTTTAAGTTTATATATACTGTCATCACTTGTTTTTATATATACTGTTATCACTTGTGTGGTGGTGCCCACGATTAATGTATTTATTATTTCGATGAATATCGTAAAGGTGAAATCGTTATTTAATAAATATACTTTATTTATTAAAATCGTATTAATTAAACCCATTATAATTCCTAAAATATATATTCGATGTCTCGTTAAACGAGAAATTGTTTCCGTTTAAATAAAATATAATTCTATTTTAATCGACCTCGTATATTAAAACCCGATTAATATCCGAACGTATATATAATAATTATATTTCGTTCGTTCTCGTTCATAAAATACTTTCAAGTATTTTAATATTTACCACTTAATACTCTAGGTTCGAAAAAAATATATATAAATATTTACACTTTTAGTCCCTTCGGTTTATAACTTATAATTATTTACATTTCTAAACCTTCTAGTTTCAAAATGTCATAACTAGTCCCTTAAGTTTATGAAAAGTAAATTAATCATTTTAAATTTACTCCAACAGTCCCTACTGTTTCAGAAATTACTCAAATGGTCCCTCAAGTTTATATATATACGAAAATAATAATTTTAAACTTTTAAAGTTATCGAGAATACATTTCTAGTCCCTCTAATTACAAATGTTTACATTTTTAAGCTCTAACAAAATCTAAACAATTAAGTTATTAAATTTTCCTTAATGGGCCTAGGAAAAATTGTTTTCATCTGTTGCTTTCCAACGAGTGGAAATAGTCAACAGTGGCTACACACGCCACTGTTATGGTTTTATAAGTCAAACAAAAAGTTCTTAAGCTTTGAAAATTTATAAAATTGATATTGGTTCATGTACTTTGCTCGTCCACTGTACCTCAAAAAGAAAGAATCAAGTTTTTCCAACAATCATAATCAATATATGACAAACAGTGGTAACAATCTAAATAAGTCAAACAGTGGCTTATACATGCCACTGTTGTGGTTTCACAAAAAAAATGTTCTTAAGCTAGTAAGCTTTGTGGCTCGAATAAGCTCGATTAAGCTACGTCTTTTTCATGTAAAACCATATTTAGATACTACACCGTGCCCTTAATCGAGCCAACTATTTACATGGTAAAGTTTACGTGTGGTTTTGTCTATTTTTGCGTCTAAAGTGTCGCGTTTGAACCTCGACTTTTTTTTATTTTTTATATATCGAATCTTGTTTCTATGTGACACCAAATAAGCTCATGCATAATTTATAAATATTTATTTTATGTAAGCATGAAGGTTTTCCAAAGCTAAGTGCCGCGTTTTATATAAAGTTTTACGTGATAATTTCTTGGGTTTTCATTATAACGGGTGTTCATGACCCTCTCATTTACTTCATGGTTCATTAAGACATTGTTTGTTCGATACTAGTTCTCTTGAATCGTGTTTCATTTACTCTAGCACCACACACATTCACAGTGAATAACTTAAATCTTTCTTGAACATGGCATGGGGGTTATCCCGAACTATGCATTTATTTAATGTACACATAATCTTAACTCGATACAAGCAACAAGTATTTAATGACGTAAAAAACAAGAAATCAACGTGAAGTTCGAGCTAGAACATACAATAGTGTCCTATGTGTTTGGTTCGACTCCGTATTACACCCAAACGTGTAATATACTAAGCTTCAAAGCTTATACCCTTTTCCTTGCTCGCGTGAATGGTGAAATAACTCGAATAGGGTTCGAGTTTAAGTTTTTGCTAGCCGAGAAAATTAAATTAGATGAAATGGGTCAAGTTTGTTACTTGAGAGTGTTTAGAACTTTTAGAACTTATCAAGAGTGACTAGTGAGCTTATATTTATAGGGTAGAAGCTAGTTAGAACTTCTTAGTCACAAATTCTAAAACCAACGAGCCTTAGATTTGTTAGTTTGAGATATTTGATTGTCCACTTGCTCAAACCATCCTATCAAGAGTACAATGCTTAATTACAAGAATAAAGTAATAATATTGCTAATAATGGCAAAGATAGCAGTTGTGTGACCCCTTCTTGCCCAAGTCACGACATACACACACAAAGAATTGAACAAATATCTCTTATAATATCAAGTAGAGACTTATTTGGCTTCTCATAAATGAAAACTATGATGAATATGAATCTTGGGAAAGATTTCATAAACTTTGTGTACAAGTAATACACTAGGACGATTTTTGTGAGATTTACTTGACCAAATTCGTGGTTTTTAAGTCTAGTCACACAAGATATGATTTAAATCTTATGTTTTAAATATTTAAATGTACCTCGGTTTAAGTCTAGGTAAGTCTAGGTATTTTTGTGGTGCGTCTAGATATATTTTTATTGCGAAACGTAACTCATTTACGTGACAAATCAAAATAAAACTGAGCAAAGTTTGATAATTATTACTTAAAAAAATACTAGACACTTACTGACATAAACCTTAATTTTATTTGTGTGACCATTTCACGTAAAATTATATCTATATGTAGTCTACGCGATTTAGCTTAAACGTCAAATTAAAAGTAAACGCGTATCGGGCTAAAATAAATTGTTGACATTAAAGAGTCGTACAATACGTGAAAATCAGAAATGTTACAGTCGGCAAGATTCAGTAAACTTTTATCAGCCCATAATTATTATTATTATTATTACCTCATTTTTTATTCTTTTTAACACTTTATATTACCACGATATAGAGAACCACCCAAGAATTATGATTTTGAAAGAGAGATCATTCCATGTAGCGACTTTCTTTTTGGTACATCCCAACCAAGACCGGCTTAGGTGACCAGGCTTTTGACACCCCACAGAGAATAGTATCGAAACTCACGGATCTTCGGTTTCGAAAACTCTTAGGCTTCCTGTTAAATAAATAATTTATTGAGAAAAACCACAACTTAAAACGGAATAGTCTTAGTTCAAAAGCATATTTAAATTCAAGAAAAAGAGATTTTCCCTATATTTATTAAATCAAATATGTTACACTTAATACATTCTTTAAACGAAGGAAATCCTCGACCTTTTTGAAGGCTGCAACATCGGTTGTGAGCCGGCAAGATGCAGCAAACTTTTATCAGTCTTGGATTATTATTCTTACTATGGGCCTTCTTTTGAAGACTGCCACATCGGTTGTGAGTCGGCAAGAGGCAGTAAACTTTTATCAGCCAACAGTTTTTATTATTATTACCTTTTTTAACACTTTATATTACCACGATATAAAGAAATCGAGAATTGAACATTGTCCTCAATGTTTTAAGAAGAGTTTCTACGTAAAGCTAAATCAGTTTATTAAGTATGCTTAAAGATAAACATTAGTCGATACGATTTAGGATATTGGATTCCCATAATCATGCTAAGGATTGAAGCTCGAGTGAACGAAGGACAAAACCACGAGCACGAGAGTCTTCATAATCCGGGCAATCCTGGACATACAACCAAAAACCACAAAACACGAGAAAGGAAGAGGCGAACCTCCTCACGTCACACTTATTCATTACTACTATAATAATTATATTAGTATAAGCATGGGTTGCCACCCACGAAGCGCTTGTTTATTAATGAGTCACTAAGCTTGACTAATCCCCAAATTTAGTTGTCCATGAGGAATGTTTGGAGATCTAGGACAATCATCGGTCGTATGTCCTCTCCAAAATAGTGCTTGAGTCTATGACCGTTCACCTTGAAGTTTGACCCGTCGGTTTGAGATAACTAGACGGTACCATAAGGGAAAAATTGAGCAACGGTGAACGGTCTGGTCCAACGGGTTTTGAGCTTGCCAAAGAAGATCTTCAATCAAGAATTGAAGAGAAGAACTCAATCACCAACGTTAAAAACGCGGTTTTTAATCTTGGAGTCATGAATCTTCTTTGTTTTCTCTTTGTAGATTAAAGAGTTCTC
>BQNB010129730.1:0-19065 GCA_026074375.1 Tanacetum coccineum | reverse complement strand
TATGTACCTTAAGTCCTGTTGACTTATTTTCCTTTGGTTATTTATTTGAGACTTCCGCTGTTTATGCTTGTGTTATGATTATGTCTGCCTTTGATGTCACACCATATTTGTAATACTTCTACCCATTAGGGTCGGGGCGTTACATAATGAATATAGTAGACTATACAAACTAGGACTGAAAGTCATGGCTAAAAATAAAACTCTAAAACAAGCTAAAATAGAATTAGAAAATGAAGTACTAGAATTAAATGATAGACTATCTAGGTTAGAAAAAGGTAAGGAAGTAATTGAAGAATGTAAATTATGTCAAGACCTTAAGCTTGAAAATGAGAAGCTTAGAAAAGAAATATCCAGGCTAAATCAATTTAATGATAGTAGTCACTCACTTAAGAAAATAATAAATTCTCAAAAAACTTCTAGAGATAAATCCGGGTTAGGTTTTAATTTTATTAAAGAGTCACCTAGCGAAACCAAACAAGTAAAGTTTGTAAAAGCCCAAGAAGTCGAGTCGAAAGAAAAATTGATAGAATCAAATTCAAAACTAAAATTTATACTTATAAACAATACTAAAATTCCTATTGCAAGCGAGGATGAGGTAAAATATTTTTACAAACCCTTCTTAAAACCCGGAGTTGGATTTACTAAACCCGCAATGAGGTATAAAACTACACCTCCCTTAATTAAGGGGAATGGCAGTGTAATGTGGGCGGGCCCCTTAATTAATTAAGGGTACCGCCTATCTGGAAAAACAAACACTCCCTTACAGACAAATCTTTATGCCAAATACATCATTTTTTCATTCCTTCTTCTCATACCCACTGTGATCGAACACCATAGCAAAAAACCTTTAAAACCCAATCTTCAAATCGCCTAATTAACCAAAATTCGCAAAGGGCTTTCACTAACAAGACAATCAACAACATCTATTGTAAGTTTTCCATCATTTTTTTCATTTGATTTCATCCAATTTTGCTTTTAATCAAAATTGGGTGTTCTTCATTATTTTCATACTTTTTATTTTGGTCTAAGAATTTTATAACTACAATGATACCCGTAGTCATAGGAACACTACGACCTTGATAGGATTGAATCAAAACACTTATTGAGTCGAAAATTTTAAGAACATGTATGCTTATGAACATACGACCGAACTTTCGCATATATGCATTTCTAAACTTACACATTGTCGATTAATGCCAAAACATGTTAAAAATAATCAAGTATTGATTATCTAAATATATGTATATATTTTTTAAATCAATGAGTAATATTTTATAAAAATAAATGAGTATTTGGTTCGTTTCTTAGGATCAATTTTTAGAATCAAAATGACCATCACTATAGTCTTGTCACTCGTATAAACACTTAACTAACTTGTATAAGTCATCAAAGTATATAATTCATATATATATTGATATATTTTATGAAAGGTATAAAATAAAGGGGCGTTTGGTTTAACATTTTAAAACATGTTTTTGAGTCAAAACAAACACTATTTAACATTTGTCAAAGTCAAAAATAATAAATTTATACTTGTCAACAAAATAAATACTTAACGTATAGTTTTCGACAAGCTTAAAAAAAAATTATATTAATAAGGGAGTGTTTGGGTCAATATCTTGATGTTGAAATATATAACTAATATATATTATTCGACATCATAGATTAAGTCAAAAAATAAATTAAGGAACATATGAATCACTTCTTAGGTTTTTATTTTTAGAGTCGAAGTAATCCCTGTCCCACATTTGTCAATTTTCAAAATTTCATTTTACTTATTATATTTTTTTAACATCTTATGTTATGGATAACTTGTTTAGGTGACAAAATGTCAAAAGCTACTACAACCGATATATCTCTCACCAAATCCTACATACCAAAAGTATCCAAAATTTCCGGCATCTCCCCTACCATTGCCCAATTCTACAAACTTATTGAAAACCGCAACATTCACGAAGGTCGTGTTATTGATCAAGCCTACTATAAATCCAACAACATCGAGCGTCTCTTTACTAGCATTCGCTTCAATTGTCTCTTTCAAATCAACGAACCGATTGTTCCCAAGTATTTATCTAGACTTCTATAGCCAAGTCGCGGTACAAACTGATGAATATGGTTATCTTGTTATCTCCTTTATGATTCAACACGAATTCATAACTCTTACTCTCGCTCAATTTGGTTAAATTCTCAAAATTCCATACAATGGTCAAGCCGTTTTTACAAACGAATGGGACCTTGCATCTCTTGAGTATTCTCGAGAAACCGAGGGACCATATTGCACCGATATTCCGACTCCCGACGACATTCATCGACTTCTTGAACTAGAACGTGTCATGGTAGACCGTACCATTAAAAGTCAAACGGTCTCTCTCATCCATAATCAAATTATCACCAAAGAATTTAAGCACCTTAACATGGAAGCATTGGGAAGAGGTCTTAGAGGATCATGTGTTCGGATAGGAGAGGACATCGGGATATATTTACCCGATTTGTCTTGCTCACATGTTGTATTGTGTTGTTGCCGAATAACAATACAATCTTGCTTATTTTTTCGTCAAAAGAATCCAATGAGCTAGATATACTCTAACCGCTAATCTTCCGTATAGCATGTTTCTTACTCGTCTCTATCGTCAAGTCAAGGAAACATATCCTCATCTTGACAATGGCATTTACGACATTGTTGATAGAGTCATGCGTCCTCTTGCCCTAAAACAAACTCAATAACCTCGAAGTGATCGTGGCAAGGCACGTCATTCCGTATCTTCTTCATCTTCTCATCATCAAGGCACTGTCATCTCATCAACACGATGATTGATGGATGTTGATAATGTCGGATACTTCTTGTGCAAGTACTCCAATCTCCCACAACTACCTTAACTCTCTTGATCCACTCAACTACAATAAACTACCAAATGCCTTCCCTTCGATACAAAAACCGATGAAACTCTCTATTGAACGATAACCGTCTTGCTAAATCCAAACACACAAAAATGCATAAGGAGTTGCGTGAAGGTTTTCCAAATCATTTGGAGGGCACTAAATGGTGTTTTGGCAAGAAGAAGAAATGAAAACATAGGATTGAAGTGAGCTAGATGGCTAAGTGTAGTTTAAGATAATTTTTATCTTGATCATGTGTATGTTATTAACAACTTGTGTGGTGATCATTCGATGTATTCAGAAAGACTTATGTGTTGGTTACTTTTAGGTACTTGTTTGCTATGATGACTTAAACCTTTGGTTGTTTTATTAAATCAACTAGTTATGCCACTTTGGTTTGATGATTTAATGTGCTTATTACATGTTATATGATTAAATGTGCTCATAAAACTCAATAGGGATTGCTGCAAATAAACCACCAAAACAGAAATGCTCTCATAAAAATTCTGAGAAAAATCATTTTTTTGTGAAAAATAGAACCAACAGAGGGCGGCCCCCTTAATTTTTTTGAAACGGCGGCCCCCTAATTGTAAGGGGACTTAACTCTAAAACACGTCACCCACTTTATGGGGGGGAGGAGCCCGCCCTTGTATTTACCAGTTAAAATAGTATTTTTTCTGCTTTTTGACCCTCTTTTACCTAGTCTCAGCTATCTTTGCCCAGAATGTTTGAACACAACTTGGAATTACTTAAACTAGTTCAAACTCATTCGATTTTCAAACTATTTCCTTCCCATAAATAACCTCCAAATGATCATCTCCAATACACCATCTTCTTCATTATTCATCAACATTAATCAAATCCATGGCATCCACTAGAGCCTCCATTTCCAAAGCCTCCAAGAGACCAAAAATCAACACCATTCCACCAAAACAATTGTTTGTTGATTTAACCTATGATGACACAAAATCTCCATCACCTACACTTCATATTCATCACCTGTGCTTTAATGCACCCTCCAACAACTCAACCAAAGATTCTTCTCATCCTCAATGACTACATCCCAATTTACACCAACCTATCAACATCACTTTCACCTAATAGTTACTTGAACCACCAACCACTTCTACCTTAATGAGTGTCTCCACAACCTCTAAACTCAAGAAAATGCATCAATGGACATCACTCTCACCCTTTCACCAATTACCCCACTTGATGTCCAATTTGATTCTCCATCACCTTCACCACCTAGTGTTGGCCATCCCATTCCATGGAACCTTCTTGATGCACATGGAGATTCATGCTTGTGTTGCATTCATAATCGTACTCTCATATTTGGATTAAGAGATGAACTTCAATATATGTTTTCATATATTGAACACATGCTCTCACAACCACCCACAATCATCATTCCACCAACTCCACCATCTTCACCAAACTAAACATACTTTATGTTTGGTTTCTTAAATAATTGTCCATCCATCATTTTGCAAGCAAGTCCTATAGAGCTCTACTAGTTATAGGACTCTTTGTAGTTTAAAATTTTCATGTATGTTAGCATGTTATTTATTTTCCTTATGTATGCATGAGTGTGGTTTACAAACTATTTTACTTCAATGGATGATTAATGTTAGTTGCATTACTAGTATGTCATATTTTTCCTTCTTGCTACATGATTAGAAATATTTGTATTATTCTAACTCGTTTTTGTAGCCAAGAAACCATAGCTCGATTCCTTGGTGCCCTCGAATGAGGGGGAGCACACATCAAGGGGGAGCATTTATTCTGTCGATTTAACTAGCAATTCTCGACGATGTCTTTTTGATTCTACAAAAAAGGGGAGAAATGACATAAAACTCACTAAATACTTGTTTAAAAATAATTTTATATTTAATGAGTTTAAATTTTGTAATCATCAAAAAGAGGAAGATTGTTGATAAAATATAATGCCTAAAAACATTACTAATATTTTTTCACATCTTTACGTTTTGATAATCACAAAATATAAAAACATTCAACATAAAATTAAATGTAAACAAGTAATTAGTAGTAAATTCTTATTTCAACAAATACATCACTTAAAGGTATGAATAAATAAATGCTTAATGCATTTTATGATCAAAGGAAAGTTTTATTCAACCTCGCATTTTTATAAAATGTTGTAAACATTTTTAAAACATTACAAAATATTTTCTACAATTAAAAGAAATGTTTTATTTAAAATAAACATTTTGAAATTCAAATTTTTGGACCTAAACGGCTAGAAAAATTCCAGAAAATTTCCCCAACACAAAAGACAAAGTGGGGAAGCCCTAGTCTAGGGCGGCCCCCTTAAATACATGGCCAGCCCCCTTAAAATTAAAGGGACCGCCCCTAGGTAGACGCTCCCCCAGTTTGTCTTATAAATACTGAATTTTTCCCCATAATTTTGTCACCTTTTTGCACTTATTCTTTCTGCTCAAAACAGCCCATATATCCTCTCTAAAATCCTTTGATCATTTAATCATAAAGCTTTGTTTCCAAGTGATCCAAGCTTAATTCCTCAAGTGCAAGAGAATAATACTTTTACACTAGCTTATTTTTAAGCATTCTTTAAAATAAGCCCAAAAGTAATTTTTACAAAATTAAAAAAATACCACCACAACCAAAATATTCAAACTTTCGACCTCTGTTTCCTTTTGTTCGAGTTTGACGCAAACAAACACCCCTTTTATATACTTTTCATTTCCAAGAATCGATTTTATGATGATCAACTTGTACAACAAGTATTAAGACATCATAATAAGCATAGAAGTACAACTTAAATCAAATTTAAAAAACTTACAACTTTGGCGAGTTTGGTACAATTTTGACGCAAGAGAAAGACCCAAAAGCCTTTTTCTATAACCCACGTCTATCTAATATCAACCCACTATTGATCTTTTAACCTCGTGTTCTTGGTAATCTTCAAAATCAATGTTTCTTGTCCCTTGGTGCTCGTCTAAATTTAAGAGAAAGGGAAGAGAGAGATTTTTTTGTGTTTGATTTCAAAATGAATGAATGAATAATGATGTTTGAGGTGGTGGAAGAATATAAGGGTACTAGGTTGAGACAACCTAGCTAGAAAATAGCCATCTTGTCCCTTATGTTCTATCTTGACCGATTGGGATCCTAGGAGGGTCTCGGGTTCTTCTTTTCGTGTCGGGATCACTTAAAAGCTCAAAGTTTGACGATTTAAAATGTTACCTAAGTTTAATTAATATTCCCATTGTGTTTAGAATCATTTTTCCAAAAATCTAGGTTATTTATACGACACGTATCACCTTAATCTCTTACAAAAATTCTATTTAGACGTTGCTGGCCGGGTCAGGACCGAAAACATGATTTTTTATTAAAAACTCAACCGAACCATCCTCATAAGTGTGAAGACATTTTAAATTCCCAAAATAAGCTTTGTCAAAACCAACTTGCTCAAAATTTACACTTTAACGACCGTTACAGTCTTTTACCGAATTTCATAAAAATGACCATTTTTCTGAAAACTTCTAAATCACACACCAACAATTTACGTTTTAAACCAACGTTTTCTAAAATCTTTAATTTATTTAAATAAATAAGCTCATTACACACTTCCAAATCACTTAAACTTATTTCTAAACAAATTGTCATGCCGGTACGTGCTGCGTGACGATTTTTAGGAAATCATGGGAAAGCTTCCCAGAATTACTTAAAATACAAACCAAATACTCCGAAATGGAAAGACGAATCAAAAGTGATTCTTTCCCGAAACTCAAGGCTCCTCCAAAAATCCTGGTTAAACCGTAACCGTTTTACGCAAAATAGTCAACTGAAGTCAACTTTTTAGCTTTCATCAGGAAAACTGACAAGATCGAAAGACTTTAAAATACAAAATTATAATAATTTATAATACTTAACCTTGGGCTAACTACCGGTTATCACACCTTAAGAGGTTCTACTTTAGTGGAGGTGAGCCTAGTTAAAGGGCACGCATTTCCAACTATTGTGAAGGTCCGTCATGTAGGTTTCCACTTATATCCGATATCAGTGAACACTTTTTAAGTTGGTTTCTAAATGTTCTTCTTTTTGTTCCTCTTAACAATATTAGATTTAGAATGCACATTCACATCATTAACAAATTCAAAAAAACACACATCATGATTTGCATCAAACATACATTGATTACATTTAACAAAAATTAATTCAGAATTTGCATTTAACGTTGTATGCTTAACATTCACATTACACATAGGTTCAATAACACAATTCTTTTTATTTTTAACGCTCCTAGGGTGGTCTTCTACTTTATTCTTCGGGTTGCTACTGGTTGTTCGCGAGATCCTATTGTTCTTGGTATTGTCTGAGGACTGTGATCTGCTAGCACTAGTAGAACTCTTCATTCCTATAGAAGGCAACACGGGTTTGTTAGAATCTTGTGTTTTATGTGAATCTACCTGTTTTGTAGTGTTACTTGATGATGTGGCAGGTTCGATAAACCTAATTTTCTTGTTTTTGTTTAATGATGTGACCGCAACCAATTTCTCACTAGGTTTTGTTAAACAAGGGCATGTATCTCTAACATAGACTAGCACCTCCTGAATTCGTTGAACGATCTTACAGGCAGAGTTTAAATCACTATCTAAAGGTCTTAATGCTCTAGCGTGTTTGACTATTTCCCAAAGAGTATCAGCATGTTCCCGAGAGTGCTTAATATAATCTTTGTGAGCATCCCTATTGTTCAATAGTTTAGGAGTTAGAGGTTCTAAATCAAGCTTAAACATTCTGGGAGTAATAACATTTGGATTATTCTATCGAACATCCTTTTCAACTATATTCTTTCCTTTCAAACTCTCAAAATGTTTTCTCAAATTACCTATTGAGACATCTTTTGCGTCTAGCCTAGCTTGCAATTCATTTATTTTCAAAAATTCTGGAATTTCAGGAGCATTTTGGTTATTTAATGGTTTGTTAATTAGAAAACTCTCTTTTTGATGTTGTAATTTAAGTTTAAGATTAACATTGCGGTTTTTAAGTCGTGAACATCCGAGTACAACTTCATCAAAAAATTTCTTTTCAACCATGTGTTCCTTTTTGGCAAGCTTAACATTAAGCATTAGATTCTCACTGTGTTCATCAATATAATCATGCTCTATCTTAGTATAATTAGTGAGTGTAGCAAGAGAATTTACACAGATGTGAACTATATCTTGAGATAAGAGAAGTTCAAATTAGTGATCATTTTCCTATATCAACCGCTCACTTTCAAGATTAGCATCCACAAGACAGTTATTATCAGCATGTAACACACTTGCAAGAACATAATCAGCATGCATTACAATGTTCATCATATCTTGACAGATAATATGGTCCAATATTTGATCATTATCAAGTGAAAGTTCTTTCTTTTGAATATCAAATTATTTCTTGTATATAGAACACTGATCAACAGCAGCTTCCATTTGGTTAAACACTGTTTTCAGTTCATTAAGTTCACTGTGTATACCATTTTCAAAATCTTTAAATGATGCTTGTAAAGAATTTATAAATGGAATGACTTTTTCTTTGAAAACCTTTTTGGTGTATTTAAAACCCCATGAGCCCTCAATTATTGCATTAGGTGTAGTCCTTACTTTCACCACCTTATCAAAATTGGCAATGTGATTTTTTAGCTTTTGAAAACTTGTTTTTACCAAACTTATCTTTGGAAGTTCTTTAGGAACCTCTATTTCAACTGGTGTTTGAATAATATCAAGTTGTTCAGACTTAGGGTTTGAAAGCGATAACCAGAAAGCTTGTTTTGCAGACAATTGCATTTGTGGAACAAAATGCTTTCCAAAGTCTTCAGACAATTTATTCAACTCGAAATAATTAATTGAAGAAAAATTAATTTTCTTTTTCTTTAACATTGGATCATTTTGTTTTGCAAACATTTTTGATCGACTCTCTTCCTCTAAAATTAAAGTATCTTCTTCATCAACCACAGAAATCACGTCATGTTTATTAAATAACACAATACCATCATACAATGTTGGCTTAATTCGCTGAGCTTTCTTAAGATAAAACGGAACCAAGAGCTTGTTTGTGTGTATCATCATAAAAAACTTGTGGTTTCGTAAGCATGTGCACAGTTTGCACAGATTGACCCATTTATAAACAATATTATCCAATTCTTTTCTTTTCTTTTCTAAATCAATTTCTTTGTCCATGTTTTTATTTTCCTTTTCTTTAGATTCCTTTTTGAAAACAGTAAATGTTTGCAATAACAATTCATTTTTCTTGATTTATTTAGAAAGAGTCTGTTTAAGTGAGTCAATTTCTTGCTTAAGTGAACACCTATCCTGAATTATGTCATCCATTTGTGAATAAATCATTTTTTCACGACTGCTTAAATCAACATTAAATCTTTGTTCAAAAGTTTTGACACGTTCCTTATATCTTTCAAGCTTAGTGGTTAAGGATTCATTAACACATTTATTTTCCAGATTAATCTTATTACAATTAGTTACTTGATTAGACATTTGTTCAATCATAGACAATATCATGGCATCTTGTTGTGCAGAAGAGTTAGTATCTTAAACAATTGTATTTTGTGTTTGTTGCAGATATTGTTTGTAAGAAATGATATTACTATCACTTGTTATTTTGTTATCTGGAACATAATCAATAAGGGATTGTTCAAAATTCTACGTCTTTTTCACACTTTGATTAAGCATATCATTATTTTCATAAGAGTCATTTTGTGGTACCTCGGAGAGGACGTTTGAATCGTAACTTGAAAGATTTGCCATGAGAACCGCATTTGCAGAAGAGATATCATCATAGTCGAAGTCATAAGCATCTAGATCATTAGCCTAGAAGGCAGCATTTTGTGGTATTGTTGTAAGAATTGCTTGACCATCTGAGATTCCAAGATCAGCTAGAAAAGCCAACTGTTCCTCATCCAACTCTTGACCAGCTTCTTGTGCCTGAACTAGCAGTATCTTTTCCGTAAACCATGTAGAGTTCCTGGGTCTCTTAGGCTGAGTGCACTGCCTTGCCATGTGCCCTTCACCCTGACAGTTATAACACTTAACAACCCTTGCTTTACCAGTTGTATTGTTTCCCCTTGAACTTGTAGCATTTCCCTGAGTTCATGTACCAGCAAAACCTTGACCCTGTCTTCCTTGAACTTGTTGAATAGTAACCTTGCCATCCTAAAGGGTAGCTTGGTTTCTCGGATTGGAAGATGTTCTGAGTTGGTTGTTGGTAGACGAAAAACGTGATGCCACTACAGTTGACATAAATGCCATTGCTTTGTTGAGACACGCAATTGGATCATCACCTGGAAGAAATACTGGAACAGCAAGTCCTGAGTCAATTTGTGGAAACTCAACTGGTGGTGTAACACCCTCAAATCTGAGTTCGCAGCGGAATGTTGAATATCCGAGGGCGTTACTTTATGGATCAATAGCACAAGATCTGAGAACGACTATTAAACGTGTCGTTTGAAAAAGATACATTGGATTAACAAAAATACTTGTTTGTTACATAAGCCCATGGCTTCAAATTGTTCAACAATATAAATAAAGATTTCGGTTTATAACAATTGTCCCCAAAATGTAATAAGACCCCAAATCTTATGTGTTGACTCTTCAATTATTGACTTCCAATGTATCATCGCACCTCGTGCCTTATTGACCTGAAAAACATGCTAAATCAATAGCAGGACCGCAAGATTTCCAAGTGTATGATTAAGCAACACATGCAAACATCATAAAAAGTAATTTTGTTTTCCTAAGCTCATGACACTGAAGCTCGACAAGTATGAATGCAATAAATTGCCAATGAATGCCCATGAATGATGTTCTAACCCGAAACATCCCAAATCCGACATGTTACAACGTTCGTTCCCGGTGATAGCTAGTCACCCGAACGGGGATGTCAATCCCAAATAGATCTACTCATAACATTCGCGCTTACAATCCAGTAATTGACAGTTCATGATAACAGGGCTCAGTGGGTTATCGCTACTTAGGCAAACACGAAATCATAGTATAAAATGTACACTTGCGTCCAATTTGTAAAACAAAGCATGTTCTCACCCCAAAGATGTAAATCATTTAAATAACTGTAAAACATGGGGCTATGAACTCACCTTAGCAGGTAGTTCTTTGAATGATAATAAATATCCAAGTAAGAAATGAATCACGCCGTCAGATACCTAAATAAATACGGTCAAGTCTCAGTCTACACATTTAGGCTAACGACTCAATGTATAAACTAAATTCAATTTTTAAGTTTATATATATATGGTTATCACTTGTGTGGAAGCGCACGCGATTATGGTATTTGAAATTACGATGGCTCTCGGGAAAACGGATATACTTTCTTAATAAATATACTTATTTATTAAGTCGTAAATTAAACCTGTTTAATGTCCGAATATATTAATATTCGACCACTTCGTTAAGTGTTTTATTAATTCACTTTTGTCCACAAATATACCCTTAAGTTTCTAGATATTACACTTTAGTCCCTAGGTTTATAAAATATAAACATTTACACTTTAAACCCTTTAGTTTCGGTAATTACATAATTAGTCCTTTAAGTTTACAAAAATGTAATTTAGGTCTTTATAGTTACACTTCAGTCCCTAAGTTTCAGAATGTTTCAAAAACAGTCCCTCACCTTATTTAATATCCAAAAATGACAATTTAACCCTCAAGTTCGTGAATTTACATTTTTAGTCCCTCGACTTGTAAAAATTGCATTTTAACTCCAAATAAATCCCAACAAGTGGCATTTCATTTTGTTAAGTCCAAATAAGTTATCAAAACTGTTTCGGCTTATAAATAAGCTTATCGAGCTTAGTTTTGGCTTAACGGGCCTTATTGGGCCCGTTAAGGTCCGTTTAGGGTTTTAAAGGTCCAATATGGTTCTAACGAGTACAAAAGCCCTCAATAAGCTGGTTTGGGTCTGTTAAGCTTTAAATAAGCTCAGGGAGCTTATTGGAGCTTATTTCGAGCTTATTGGACTCGTGAGCCCAATAACCCTAACCCGTTATACGTTTTAATGGTTCTTGTGGCATTTTAGCTTATTTCTCCTTTCTCATTAAGCTCGTCAATCTGTTTTCGTTTTCAGCTTATCCCAATAAGCAAATAAGCTCTTATAATTGGGCTGTTGGGCCCGTTAGAGGCCCGAATGGGTTTTAAGGTCTTTGGTTAGGTCCATTAGGGTCCATTATGTACATTTAAGGTCCCTTAAGCTCATTGAGTTCTCATAAGATCACCAATAAGCTGTCCAAGCTTATTGTGAGCTTATTCGTCTATATGGGGCTCGGTAATGGGCTAGTGAGCCCATTAAGGGTTCCATTTGGTTTCAAATGGAAATACAAGGCCTATGTTGATTTAATAAGCATTTCTAGTTCCCATTTAAACCCGTATGGCTTATTAATAAGCCGTAGCTTATTACACGAGGCCTCGTTGGGCCTGTTGGGCCTCCAACAGTGGCCTGCCAAGCCCATTAAGACCCGAAACTAGCCCCTTGCTTATCCACTTGATTTCTAGGGCTCGACACACTTGTTTAGCATCATTTAACGTTTGTAACTCGTTGTTTATTACATGCACTCGTTTGATAAGCAACATATACACGTCCCTAGGCCAAAGGTTTCGTTTTCTTTAAAAGTTTACGCATAGCATTTGGGCTTTCATTCAAAACGAGCTTATAAACACTTTCGTTTGCATTTGTGGGTTTCTTATGAAACATTTAAGCTTTAACTCGTTCGTTAGTCACCTTTTAATCATGCTAACACCACACAAGACTTCGTTTGTTAATCCTAAGTGTGCGAACCATGCATGGATCAAACCATGCACGTCCATGCACTCGTATACGTCCCACATGGATAATGTCGTGACATACATACTTAGACAAGGTGTATAATGAAACGATAAAGACACACGAGGCTAGATATGACTTACAAAGGTCCTAGCTTTCCTTGGTTGTGGATTTAAACGTAGACTCAACCCTTATACACCCAAACGTGTATAATTATAAGCTCCAAAGCTTATAACCCAACCTCCTTAGCCCGTGCTTCCCTCTTAGCAACCTTATGATCGATCCTAAAGACTTCCTTGTGTTCTTAGGACAAATGTGGGTCGTGTAAGGTTCGGGTAAATGAATGCCGATTGGAAATAAGAGAGAAAATGGTAATGTCTATCTTTGAGGGTGTTCGAGTGTTTAAGAAGTGTGTTATGTAGGTTAGTGAGTGGTATTTATAGATAAATTTGAGCTAGTTACTCTCTCTTGGTCTAAATCAAACCGAACGAGCCCTAAGAGAGGTGGTTTATGAGTTTCCTAGTTGCTAACACATGGTTTTACTAAACCATCTTAGTACCATTCTTAATTACTCTCAAGATGTACAAGATTTGGCTTAGCTAGCAAATCTTATGGATTGTGGGTTTTGGCTTGGTTAACCGCGGCATAAGAGGGTTCCAAGAGGCAAATGGTTTTTATCCTTTGGTTAAATGACTAGTAGGAGACATTAAGTACATGTATTAATGAAATCCAAGATGTACAAGATATGTTTAAGATTTGAGATTATATGGTTTGTGTGGTTTGTTTCCTAGCCGCGACTTTCAAAGAACAAGGAAAAAGAAATGGTTGTTAACCATAGGATATTAGGCTAGTAAGGAACATTTAGTACCATGCTTAATTACTAGAAGATGTACTTGTACTTGCTAATGTGATTTAAGTGATCTTAGTATCTAGTAAAATCACTTAGGACGATTTGTGTAGGATTTACTTACTCACATTCGGCACTCATGTGCTAAAATCACAAGATTTGATTTAATTTTGTGTTTAGGCATTTAACATGGGTATTGGTTTGAGTCTAGGTAAGTCTAGGTATTTCCGTGGTGTGTCTAAATGCATTTTATTGCGAAACGTAAGCCATTTACGTGACCGATAAAAATAAAGTGAGCAAATTCAATAATTATCTTCCTAATAATTACTTGACACTTACTTGACGTAAACCTTGATTTATTTGGCAACCGTTTACGTTAAATGATTATTTCTAGTTTACGCGATTTAGCTTAAAGGTCAAAATTAAAAGTAAACGTGTAACAGACTAAAATAATTTGGGATCATTAAAGAGTCGTACAATAATGTGAAAATGAGAAATGTTACAAATATTGCTTAAGATCTTTGTATATCCGAGACTTGAATCCTAGAATAGTCATCTCATGTTTTTGAATCCTGTTTCATTTCGTGATAATCTCTTTTAGTTGTTTGATTTGTATGCATTTCTATTATCAGTGCCTGAGTGTCTACTTGAAGTTGTCATTTTGAGTTATAGTTAGGTTTACCATCTAGAATCAACATCATAATGATGGCTTCATCTGACCATTACTAAATGGTAACTGACATCTAGATTAGGACTTACATGATACGTTTTTAAGATCAAACCCGTCTATGTAAATACATTTTAGCATTCATTGTCAAACTCTAGCTAGTTAAGATTCTTCTTCTTTCTCAATTTTCAATTCATTTTGCAATTACCTATTTTCATGACTTGTTACCCATGAACATACTATGAATTGACACGTTTTAAAGTTAGTGAATAATAGACTTTTATTATACACTTTACTAAGGAAACTCGTGTTGTGTGGGGTAAGCTTATTTGAACAACTTTATAGCTGATTGCATTTAAAAAAGCAGCAAATAAGAAGTTTTGAGTTTAGTCAAACACCTCTAGCTTCTAGTCTCATTTTTATTGTAGCTTGATGTTGGTTACCATTATAATACTGTATTTGTTTTCAACTTTTTCTAGTCATTTACTTTTTCTCACATCCTATGAAACCGCTTCTACTGTCATGCCATAATGCTATCACTTCTCCTTCCTTTTACGTCTTCCCTGTTGATCTTTACGAAACATATAAAACAACCTTCTACAAAACCGTCAGTGTAATCTTTCTGCTCATTGATGTTGGGAAACATGTTTTTAAGTTTCCAGGTATTCTGTACAGAGTAATATACCGACTCTCATCTATCTTATCAATTTCAATTCTTATGACCAGTTTCCATTCAACCACGGTGACAAAAATAATTTACCTATTGATTTGACCCGTCTAAAATTTTGACCTCCTAGATTATCCTAACAACCTATCGAAACACCCAAACTAGCCAGATTTTGGTGTGTGGGGACAGCTTTACCAGTTATATTTCTTGTATGTCATTAGTATTTACTAGTACAATTCAAAGGCCTCTTATAGTTTGCTTTCTGATGCAAGACAGTATATGCATTTATTGAATGTCAAAGTATGGTGTTTCTGTTAAACATAATATCATTAATTTTTAGAATCCAGTTACATAAATACGTGCATTATAGTAGCTACTTCTCAGTATTCTCCTATAAGCTTTATGCCCAAATTAAGCGTGATGTTATGATAACATCAAATATTTAATACTATTTCATGTCAAATTCCCACGTTTATTGCCTTGCTTTATATCAATTTTACATGGATTTGATACTTAATTCATTTATATTGTGAAATCAGGTACTTAGAGGCATTGGAACGGAAAATGGCAAAATATGTGCAAAAATAGTACCAATACTAATTTATTTAGTAGAAGTACTAAAATTCAATGACGGGCTACTAAAATCCTACAGGATGCAGCCTAAATGCCAAATGAAGAATAGTACCACTACTTATTATTTAGTAGGGGTACTATATTTTTAATGATTAAAGATATCGAACTGGAAGCTTAGAAGATATTCTGGCATAACGTCCCACAGGAGTTACACCGTAATCAATTATTAATTACAAAGATTTAGTGTTGACGAGGCATTACGCCGTAACGTCCCGTAGGAGTTACGCCGTAAAATGTTATTATGGAAAAGATAATTATGTTGACTAAGGGTTACGGCGTAATGTGTGGATTTAATTACGCAGTAACATATTTTTACACTACAAGATAGAATGCCACGTCAGAAGGTTTATGGCGTAACGCAGTCGGTGCGGTTACGCCGTAATGGTGAGTCATCACAGGGACTAAAGCTGCGCCAAAGTGATGAAGTTTCATTAATTACTACTATATATCATAAAGTCGGATGGCCAATCGTGATAAGTTCTCAAACTCATATTTTATTATATATTTGATTCGAATGAAATCATATATCACATTCCAATTTGGTGGTTTTTGCTGACAAAGAAGAATTGCGGAGAAAAAGAGCAGACAACTAGCTTGCTTGGTGTAGGGCAAACCCTTCGAGGTTTGCCATGGCGTTCGACTAGGGGTCGAGAGCATTAATTCAGCACAGTATGTATTCATACTTCAATTTATTTTGGTTAATAATTACCCATATTATTTTGATTGAGCAAATCTTGCGGTTTAATTTATTGTTGCTATGTTATTAATTGTGCTTTATTATTTGTTCTTGGCATTTAATTTATTAATAATCCTAGTGATTATTAATTTATGATCTTATTGTTTTATCGCTTTCTTTATTAATTTATGTAATGGGTTTAAGTGATCCTTGTGCTTTTGAGTAAGTATTAAGTTGAGGTTGGGAGAACTCTTGGTTTATCGTGATCTACGACGCTAAGTGTTTTCTATTCTTCTAAGTAAATGACCAATATTCATTGGTGGGTCGACCCATGGCCCCTTAACATTAATACCCGGTTAGGAGTGCAAGCTAATATGGAGATCACCTGTTAGAATTAAGCGTATCTCATAGTTAAAAGGAAACCTCAATGACTGTAGACTGAGAATAGGTTGATTTTCCTTGTGAATCCATTCCACTCAGTAAACATAGGTTAGGTTTCAACTACAGAATTGGACCTAATAATTGTAAGACCCCTTTTAAAATTGCGACATTACATTACACTAGAGATCATTGTAATTAATTGCGTTCATCCTTCCTAGTTGTCCTCCACTATACCAATTCCCTTTTTGACAAGCAAGGCTTACCACCAAAACAACTCCACAATAATCTCAAATATTCAAACAAGCTTTTTTTCATGCTTTCTTAGGTAGAATTAGAGTGAATTACATAAATCGTCCATGTGGCTTGCCAGATCCTACATTTTTAGTCCCTGCGGTTTTTTTCATCGGGTTTGGTCCTTGTGGTTTTGATCCATTGCGGGTTTGGTCCCTTATGGTTTTGATCCATTACGGGTTTGGTCCCTTGGTCAAACTAAGAAAATGTTGGTCAAGGGACCAAACCCGCAATGGATCAAAACCATAAGGACCAAACCCGATGAAAAAAACCACAGAGAACAAAAATGTAGGATCTGGCAAACCACAGGGACGATTTATGTAATTCACTCTAAAATCAATTAGACGATTAGAGACACAAACCATTCTTTGGGTCGACACCCGTACTTACCAATCACTACACTATACACGGTAGGGTACACCGCTCTTTTGTGCGTAGGAATAGTCAAGGTAGTTAGGGTTTTATAAATGTAAAACCTGATGTAGTTCTTATTTAAAAGAAATTACGCATCATGTTGGTTGTTAACTTAACCAAGTAAAATGCATAACTGCTGCTGCTGGGGAAGATCGCTACTACATCAGGATACAACCAGCTCTTGCCTGTGATGCAATTGAGCGTTGCAAGTGGGCGAGTAGTTTTATCGAGGCATTTGCTATTGAAGTAAACAAACTTTTATACTCTATGGATAGGTACTCTGTAGGCTCTTCGATGCTTACCTTACAAAGGATAAAGTAAAAAATTACAAAAGATGGATGGATGTGTAAGTATGAAACACAGTAACTAGGATTACTATTTGATAGAACCTAGTGTCGATTATCTCTAAGATTCACGATATGTGATAGTCTGGTTACTTCTTTTTTATTTCTTTAGTTGTGTGTGATGTCATTCAGCGTCGGTTTCTTCTCATTACTATTTTTAGTTTTTTAAATTCTTTAATACTTCATTTTAGATACACAGTTTATTTGTCTACATATTTTACGTGTGTGATGAAACTTATGTCTTTTAACTTTTAGTATTACTGTATTCAAAGATTATTTGCAATTTGTAAGATTTATGTCAGTGATGTTATTTAGGGTGCGTTTGTTTCATTAAGATGTTTATGTATGACTAAAAAGTCTGAATCTGAATGAAATAATGTTGTTTGTTTTTCTATATTTGTCTAAATGCATCAAATTTTCCATTTTCTATAAGTAATCATAATCCAGATAATTCTATAGCCAGATAATTCTATAAAATGTTTTGTAACATAGTCGTAGATGTAATTGTTGGAAACACAAAAAGTGTCGGTCACTTCCAAGTTGTAATAGGTCTTAGCTCGTAGTTTATGTAATGATTAGATTAGTAATCTAGCCCGGCCCAAGACCCATGGGAAGCCCATCATAGCCCATGGGCCGGCCTATAGGACATATATATACACCTCTCCATGCCTTGGAGAGGTGGTTGTTGGTTGTTTCATTTTTCCCATTTTCCATCTAACAAGAACATCATCCATTTTCCATCTACTTTCTCTCTCTAAAACATCACAAACCACATCTCACTCTTGTTCTTGGTTTGATCATTAGATTACATGTTTCTTCAATTGGTATCAAGAGCCATGGAGTGGTGTGTTTAGTTTTTGTGTTTGTCTTGTGATTTGTGTTCAAAATCTTTATAAAGAACAAAATTTTTGATTCAAAATTTTTTGGCGTAAAAACATTAAAGTTTTCTTTTTATTATTTCTATAGGGTTAGTAACACTAGTTGTAAAAGAATTTTTGCTAAAAACCATACAAAAATGTGTCTTTTTGAGTTTTGAAAATTTGAGTTTCGTAGTAGTTATAACCGAACTAGTGTGTTGTCTGTTGGAACCGAACTAGATAACCGAACTAGTTAACCGAACGAGAAGAACCGAACTAGGTGTTTTCAGATGGAACCGAACGAAAAGAACCGAACTAGGTGTTTCAGTTGGAACCGAACAAAAAGAACCGAACTAGGTGTTTCAGTTGGAACCGAACGAGATAAGTTAAGTGGGAACCGAACTAGATTTTCTCCTTTGACAACCGAACGAGTTTCTGCTTCAAGAACCGAATTACTTAAGTTAAGTGGGAACCGAACTAGCTTTTATCCTTTGACAACCGAACAAGTTTTTGATTCAAAGAACCGAACTAGTGTGCACCGAACAAGAGGAACCGAACCAATTCTCTTTTGACAACCGAACTAGATTCTTCTTTGTTAACC
>BQNB010129729.1:8097-19065 GCA_026074375.1 Tanacetum coccineum | reverse complement strand
GTTTATTCGTTTTCGGTTCGGATTAGATATAATTAGTTACAGTGAAGTAGTGTAAATGAACGAACACCAAACAAACATATTTTAGTTTATGTTTTTATGTTACATTTTTAGCTTAACTTGTCACGATTCGGATCCGATATATTTATTCACAGTGAACGAAGATATTTACTGTCAGTATTAGTGCGTTTAGGTTTATCTGAACAAATGAGCGAATACAAACGCTTAAACTAACAGGTTTTAGTTTACATTTTTATGTTATGTTTTGAGCTTAGTTTGTTACACTTCAGTTTATATATATTTGATTACGGTGCACGAAGATATTTTTCTTCATATTCGTTCGTTTAAGTTTTGCCAAACTAATAAACAGACGTATAATAGTTTACATTGTTTATGCTACATTTTGAATTTAATTCTTTACGAGTCGGTTCGTATATATTTGATTAGAGTGAACAAAGTATTATTGATTATATTAGTTAGTTTAGGTTTATCTCAACAAATGAACGAATACGAACGTGAGACAAACGGATGTTATTGTTCGTGCTCATTTGTTAAGAAAATGACGTTGTTTGTCGTTGTTTGATTTGGTTCATTAAGAAAACACGAACGAATGTAGATGAATTAAGGTACGCATAAGTATAGCTATTTTACTTAAGATATGTAATATTTGAATCTAAACGAACAAATATATGAAATGAACATAAACGGACGGGTACCGGACATTCACGAACGAGGCTTTTCTTCGTGCTTGTTCATATAAATGAATGAACATAATTGCTGTTCATGTTTGTTCATTTAATGAATAACTGAAACTGAACTTCTAGTCAAACGGTTGGTTGAATGTTCGGTTCATTTACAACCCTACTTTTTAGTTGAACTTGGATCAGGGGCGGAGCCCGAAACTTATGGTCTAGGGGGCAAACTTTGATAATTTTTAGAAACTATACTACAAATTGGTTCGTTAGGGGGGCAAACTACAAATATATTAAAATATTTACACCACAATTTTATCCGCTAGGGGGGCACGTGCCCACCCTGCCCCCATCCTGTCTCCGCCTCTGACTTGGATTTGATTTGGATTAAATGAATTTTATCAGTGAAATGGATATATTTGTTTGATGATTGATGATTGAATTAATTATTATGGCGTATAATGCTATATTTCTGTATGTTTTTTTGGTTTGGTAATGTTAGGAGAATATTTGTTGGCAAGTGTTATGATTGACTGATTGAGATGAGTATTGCTAATCGACTGTTAGGTTAATGATGGAAGCGTTGCAAAGGTTATTTGGGTTCCGCCAGAGTATGGTGACGCGATTGCGTGCATTTGTTCTGATGGAACTTTGTCAATATGGGAAGAGGTCGCAGAAGGTATGAAATGTAGTTTACGTAAATACATAGAGACTAATATGTTTGGAACGATCCCATTATGCATTTTTACTGATATGACCAGCAAAATTTTAAACTCTTTGTGTTTGAATGTATACATGGTTAAGCCTCTAAGACCGTTGTTACAAGAACTTTTAGTTGAAGCAAGTTGCAATCATATATACCTGTTTTACCTAAGCTGTAAGTACTACTGACCCCATGTTTTCCTCTACCTTATATGTATCAGACAATGAGCCTGTTCAGTGGAAGCAATGCAAAAGCTTTGGAGGACCTTTGGATCAAGTTCTAGATAGTCAATTTGGGAACTCCCAGTCAAGTTTGAAATTGGTGAGTATTACGTTGGTTGAGTGCCTGAGTGTTTATACATCTCAATCGTGTTAGGTGTAAGATTTGACAGTTGTTCCATAAAGTTGAGTACACTTTGAAATTTTCCACGCACTAATTGCGTTTGGTTATTTATAGACAGAATTAGTAGGATTAACTAAAAGCTTCAAGTCTATTGAAAGCTATGTGGTTTGTACTTTGTACTATCTTCTGTTCACATTAAACCCTACTGAAAGCTATGGGGTGCTCACGGTCCGAAAACCGGACCGGACCGAAACCGACTTTGTCCAAAACACCGGACCGATATGGTCCGGTCCGGTCCAACAAGGCATAATTGCTGATTTTTTCGTAAGACCGGACCGGACCGACCAGACCGAGGACCGAAAATAAGGAAAAGGATGGACCTTTCTCGGTCTCGTCATGCAGCATGATATGCTTCTATGGGGTGTGTTCGAAGTTCTGTTTCTCCTGCACTTTCTTATTTAAACTATATGCAATGTAATACAGTTTGGGATACACATATTATGATTAGGGTCATCAAAAGGTCTTAAAGCTTGAATCAAAGGAGGTGCGAATCGCTGATATCCATCTATTTTTTGGGTAATGCATCAAAGTGAATGTGTACTGTAAATTGATGTCGCTATTTTGATTAAATAATTCACTTTTATTTTCACAAATTGAATATCTTTTCAATCAATTTAATTTTATTATGATCTAATTTTCACCATATTTTTAATAATTTTTATGCTCTTTTGATTTTAAGACATTCATTTTGGTATATTTTATAATTTTTTTGTTTTCTACATTTTTAGTGGGTTTATTTTATTGGTTGATTTTGTATATTTTTTGCAACTTTAACCATTAATTAAAATATAAACTTGATTCTGTTCTAAAATATATATATTTCGGAGAGCGTCGTTGCTCTCTTTACATGCTGAGATTGATGAGGTTAATATAGTGTGTGCGGGAAAGCTACGGGAATACCCAACGAAACTTTCATTTAAAGTTGTTGTGACGAAATTACGTAGCGGGTTAGGAAAAATTGCGTATATAGGTTGAGTTTAGTAATTTTTACTTTACGCGGCGGGTAACCAAACTAGTCGCAATGTAATACAGTTTGGGATACACATTTTATGATTAGGGTCATCAAAAGGTATTAAAGCTTGAATTCATTGTTAGTATCTAAGCTTCTTGGTTTTTTTTAATTCTATAAAGTTGTAGCTAATTTAAATTTCACTATCTTCTGCCCACAGTTAATTTTGCATCAGGTTACCAAGTAATCATGTGTTTCTTTCACTCGATTTTGTCATATGAAGTTGTATTTAGTTCCCTTCATATCTACCCTTTAATAATTTTCTTTTTATATGCGAACCACATTGCTATTAAAATGGCCTTGTAAAAGTTATGAGATCTTAAATCCAATGAATAGAGAAGAACTGGCAAACTTCAGGTGAGCATAATTTTGTTAATGATGCATTGGTTGAATCTGTTAATTGTTCTCTGCACTGCAATACTAAATGGCGGGAAACTGGGAAACCATCTGTGGAACATCTAGGATTAAATTATATATGCCATAGCAGCATTAATTGGTCAATTAGTCAATTATCTTGCTTAAACTCTTAGGCTGCGTTTAATTGGAAGAAAACACCCTTGTTTTCCACAAAATGTTTTGTGGAAAACAAGGAAAACAGAGATCGCGTTCATTTCGTCGTTTTCCAACAAAATTCTCTACAAAACACAAAATCCCTATTTTCTCCTTTTATACACAAAACTAGAAAACAATTTTATTTTGTTTTCCCCGTTTTCCTTTTATGACACCCATATCTATTTTCCCTTATTTCCTACGTTTTTATAAGTTTTTTGATGTTTATGTACGCTTACAGACTTTTTTTACGTTTTCGTCCGTTTTTTACGATTTCGACAGTTTTTTTACGTTTTCGCCCGTATTTTTACGTTTTCGTCCGTTTTTTTACGATTTCGTCTTTTTTTTACGATTTCGTCCTTTTTTTACGATTTCGTCCGTTTTTATTACGATTTCGTCCGTTTTTTACGTTTTCGTCCGTTTTTTTACGATTTCGTCCGTTTTTTACGATTTCGTCCGTTTTTTACGATTTCGTCCGTTTTTTTACGATTTCGTCCGTTTTTTTACGATTTCGTCCGTTTTTTACGATTTCGTCCGTTTTTTTACGATTTCGTCCGTTTTTTTTACGTTTTCGTCCGTTTTTTTACGATTTCGTCCATTTTTTTACGATTTCGTCCGTTTTTTACGATTTCGTCCGTTTTTTTACGATTTTGTCCTTTTTTACCAAACGGAAAAAAACGGGACGAAATTGGATAAAACGGACGAAATCGTAAAAAAACGAACGAAATCGTAATAAGACAAACGAAATCGTAAAAAAACGGACGAAAACGTTAAAAAGGACGAAATCGTAAAAAACGGACCAAATCTTAAAAAAACCGACGAAACGTAAAAAAGTGGACGAAAACGTAAAAAAAGGACGAAATCATAAAAAAAACGGACGAAATCGTAAAAAATGCTGAAAACGGACGAAAACGTAAAAAAACGAACGAAAACGTAAAACAACGGACGAAAGCGGAAAAAACGGACGAAAACGTAAAAATACGGAAAAAAACCTTTAAATAAATAAGATTCAGCCCCTTTATCCTATTAGTGCCCGTTTTAGCCCGTGCCCGTTTTGGCCCGTACCCGTTTTGCCTGATGCCCGCGCCCGCACGTTTTGCCGCTTCTATTTTTGTGTTTCGAATATGTCTTTATAATATTACAAAAGTAAATAGAGAATTGAGATAGAAACAACAACACTTGAACACGTATTCTAGTTTTGTAAAATGGAAAACACAAACACATGTTTCTTTAAGTAAACGCGTTTTCCAAATTTTCAATTGTTTTGTGGAGATGGCACCCCCTCCTTTTTCCTACAAAATAGGAAACAGAAAATGATGGAAAATGTTTTCCAACTAAACGCAACCTTAGTATCTACAATGTCCTTAGTTCTCTACCTTCCTGTTTCCCAATCTGAATAATTCGCAAGTATGCAAGCCTTGCCTTGTACATTAAAATACAACTGTATTTAGTTTCCATTTATTCATTTTGAGCGTGGCACTTGCATGCACGTATTGACTATGGAGGCACTTATCTATTGTCTTATGTTATCCAACATCTGCACCGTCTCAAACAACAATTAAACGTTTGAGTGTGTTTCTCCTTTACTGGACCTTATAAACTAGATAAAGTGATAAAACTATTAAATTAGTTTTTGATGGTTCAACTTGAATAGAGTCTAGGTTTAAGTAGTTTTTTTAGTTCATATCCAAGGCAATTTATAATGTTGATGCACAATGATTAAATGGCTAATCTTGTGCACCTTGTAATGTGTTTTTCTTTGTAATTTAGACTTCTCTAAATAAATGTTACCTTTCTTCCTTTTTGTGTCTAGGCGGAATTTCAGAATATTACAGATTCAGTAACTAAATTTGGAAAGGGTTCGTGCTCATCGGCATCTATTTCCTGGAGCCCACAAATAAGTGATATCCGTCCTGCAAGTTTTGTGCTAGGCTTCAACTCAGATACTCCACAATTAAATTCGCCCAAGGTATGCTACTTTTGGATCTACATCTTTCTTCCTTTTTTATGCAATTGGAATGATGATCTATACGGCATTATAGCTGCTAAGACCATATTCTTATTTTTGCTTATCTTGGTGTTGGCTAAATATTTGGAAATATAATTTAAGGGTAAAGCATGATAGTGACTTTTGGTTCTAACTGGTCCGTAATTGGCTGTATTCTCAGGTATGGGAATTTGATCAAGATCATCAAAGATGGCTTCCAGTGGCAGAACTATCTGATCCTGGTGATAAGGGTGACCAGGTGTATGCTGTGGCATGGGCTCCAAACATCGGAAGGTAAAAGCGCATAAATCTTTTTGGTAACTTACAGGATTTTATCGAGTGTATGTACACACAAATATATGTGAAGACCGAAAAATCCATAAGGCTGCTTACTATAGGTCGGATTCTAATTATGTAATATCTGCAGGCCATATGAGCTCATAGCTGTTTCAACCTCCAAGGGAATTTCAATATGGCAAATGGCGTCAAACCCTGACCCTAATGGAAGGCTTTCAGTTGAGAAAGCTGTGACGTTCCCTTGCATTGACAACGAGGTATGTGTTCTTTCGTAAGCTTATTTGTTCTCTTCACAGAACAGATGATGGTTGTTAAATGGATCTTGCTGTTTGTGTAAGCAAGTTGGGATATTTTTTAGAAAATCTGCAACAATGTAAAATGTATTAACAAGAAAGCTTTCATAATAATTATGACAGAGAATTTAAGTTGAAAGGCAATATCTTCCCTCTTCATGCATGATAATTAATGGTAGTTGTATTCAGTTCTAACTATTAACTTGCTACAATTTTCGAACCCTTTACCCCTTCTGGGTGAATGGATGAAAGGGGTAAGAGTTCTTGTAATATATTCGTTTTAAATTTGACGAGATTGATGCTTTTTGGCAGTTCATTGATCGACTTTCTTTGCTGTGTTGAGTAGGTGTGGCAGATGGAGTGGGATATGAGTGGAATGACTTTAGCAACCACTGGGACCGACGGGAGGGTGAGATTGTGGCAATCCAACCTTAATGGAGTTTGGCATGAACAAGCAGTCATCGAACCCACCACATAAGCGCGCTTCATGTTCTCTAATATTATTGTTCCGGATGCAAACATATGTGTTCATCATTAGAATTCTTAAAGAATCATGCAAGTAGTGTTGATAGCACTTTTTGTGTTCCATTTTTCTGAAAGTAATGAAAGTCTTCTGTCATTGATATCGGCTCATGCTATTTTGCTATCGATAGATATTTTTTTGCAGCTTAGAAGATGGTTCTGTCATGGGCATATTTTTTGCATTTATTCAGCGATTTATCCTGTGTTCCATATATTTATAATATAGTTTCATCCTGTACCTTCATGTTCTATGGTACCAATGCAATGAAACGTGAATCAGATACTATCTCAGTATTTTTGAATTTAGCTGCAAAGTGAAGCTCCACTTGCCGGTTGCCACCCAAACAATCTGTAAGTCTTTGGTATTACTGTTGCTGTAATGCATAGTAGAAACCTATCTTAAATTGGTGTTAGGCTAAACTTCTGTAGACATCATTTATTATGCATAGCTTACTAGCTCAGATACCATATAGTTATGTGTGCTTCCACGGATTTATGCATAAGTAACATGTTTAGTTTTATATGTTAAGTTACTCGGTTTCTTCAAGTTCACTTTCGAAGTTATAGAACAATTAAAGTAGCCTCTCAACTTGAAAAGAATGATGTCATATATAATTTCTAGATTTTTCTTATCCCTTGATGTTACATTACTAATCGTACAAGCATGGTTTCATATGCTTCTATTTGTACAAAAAATATAGCTTATTGATGCTAATAAGCATCCCTATCTGCAACTAGTTACTTTACTACTGCAAGATTTATTGGTATTTTTTCATGTCACTTTTCTTGGAAGTTATCTATGACTAGTGTTTGTATCTTTCAGATAAAGAATCCAGAGTTAAATGGGAAACTTGTTCCAAGATCCTGCGGATCAGTGGGAAAAGCCAATGGTGAATTTGTTGCTGAGGCAGTGGCCGATATCATTCCTGACAGATTTGAGTCATCATGATGTTGGAAATCATTACCCAATTCTGTGAAATAGTTTGATCCAGAAGGCGTATACCCTTGCAAAAAATTGTTATCGGTTTCATTTGTGAAATGAAATTGTTGGTAGTTATCTACGCATCCAAAGGATGCTGATGGGAAGGAAAAGGAACAGGGGACCGTAGTATCTAAACCCGAGGTACTGACTCTAAGATTTTCTCTTAGGTTTGTGAGCATGTCTCCGGATTTAGGTGGTGGCGGTAGCTGGTGGATGTGATGGTGATTGTTTTGTTTGATTTCATGTTTTTCAGGTGACTTTGGTGGTGCAACAGCTGCAGTGTTGGGGTTGCAGGTGTGCTGCCCTCTGTATGTGATCTCAAACACGGTGGGGTCCTCATCTGTTCTCTGCACCTGCTTTCTTGCCATGCAGTTATGGACATAACGGTATGTGCATCTATAATAGCTTCTGCAAGATTTAGCAAAAAATGTAATCAGTATATTGATACTTGAATTCTATGTGATTTTTTCGTTGTTACAAATTCTAGGGTAGTTTGCACTAAGAAATGGCGACATGGTTGCGTACTACAATTTTTTTAAAATACAAACAAGTATTCCAACCTACTAAGTGGGCCCAACACAATCACAATGTCTGACTGTTTCTAATATTAGAAAGAAATCCTAGACGATAGATATTTTAACATAGCACATAGTACGGGTGTACGGTCCATGCAGATATGGGTCCCACGCTCGTTCTCTTAAAGTAGATTTATCGGCATAGAGCAACCGGATGATCAAAGAAACGTGAAGTGGGTCCCACTCTTTCCATTTATTTTGATTCAAATATTTGAAAAACCGAACGTCAAAAAGAGAGAAGAAAAAAAAATCTATGTATTGTTATTACCTTGGAAATTTGGCGCCCAAAATGTCTTTCTGCCCATACTTCCTCCAACTGTAACCATCGTCAGTGTTTCCCTCCAACCCGCTGTCAGTCGAGATTCTTATTTGGTTTTTCCATATTGGCATTGCCTTCCTGTGACACGAATGAAAAATATATTAGACCTTTGCACTAAACAGAATGCACAGTGTATACGTACTGATCCAAAAAAGATAGATACCTCTTCTTAGATACGACTTTCTGATCCTGATTATCAAATGGTTGATCATACTCCCCACTTCGCGGGCTTTCATCAATAGAAACCGATGACTCAGGCTGGCTAAGCATTAGTGGTGCTAATGGTGGTGTTTGACCACCCGAGTCACCCCAGTTAACCATCACCAAAGCTCTGTCATATGACGCTATGATCGCCTGAATTAAAAAATGCTTCTCTTCAGGTGAAGCATCTGAATTTAAAATGGACTTTAGCTGTTTAGCTAGTTCCATTCCTTGTGTTAACTCATTGATGATACGACCACTAGTGTCCATAGGTAAAAGTTAAGATTTAAGATACAAGTGTACAATGGGTTTAAGTTTGAAAAGTCAATGCTTGTTGCTCATCAATAAGAATTGTGATGATGTGTTGTTGTGAAGCTGAGGGAATGAGGTGATTTTAAGGTTATTTAAGTAGAGATGATGTTGAAGGTTGACTGAAGAAACCGTGTTAAGTGTTATTTTCTTCCAAAAATGGACTGGTCATTGCTGCTTTTTGCTGCTGACCAATTCAAATGTAGTTTATTTTACTTATCAACCCCTTATACTATTAGGAACTTTATACTAAACACCCTCCCATGTCTTTTTGTTTTTACATCTAGTCTCTATTATGGGGTCCAAATGTTCAATGGCCTATGTGGAATCTCACTCATAGGTGTAGTTTAATTCAATCCTTTAGCTTACTTGGTCCATAATAACTCATTGTATTGGTTGCAAAAAATTTGGTTATTCAAGGGTAGAGTAAAATCATTTACTTACAATATTGTCTTTGTTACATCTTTTGAAATAGTGAGAATGTTCGTAACATTAATCCCGTCAGTAACGGTTATTACAACTTCAAGCTGCAAAATAAATACAATTTCTATTTGTATTTTGCATTATGTTATACTACTATTGTAGGTGATTATTTTATTTTGATTAATTGATGTGAACCAGTGAGGTTTTGCTTGTTTAGGTTACTCGGATAGGACTAGTATTTGACTCTAGTGCTTAACCGAGGTATTACACGACTGTTTCGAACCCTTCCCTAACCACCCTTAAAATATTCAAATAGTAAGGTTTGAACCCGAGACTTCTTGTTAGGACGTCAGGGTGCCTAGCAACTAAGACACCTTGGTGTGGTTCATGAAAATACCCTCTTGGCATTTTGTAGTGTAGAAGGTAAATAAAGATAATTTCATTTTAGAGCTACTTTAAAAAAGCTGTTGCGTGGGTGTGTACTATCATAGAAGAGCTATCCATTGCTCATTAGGCTCATTGACAAGTCGGCTGACGAGCTTTTGTCACACGACTTCTTGATCGCCTATGTCACGAATCTTACCTAATTATTCTTTCATTATATATATTGTCATGTGTTTGAAAAACATCTTAGAGGGATTGATGGTTTTAGTTATTTGGAATAAACTGCTTATATGCTTTGCTAAACTAAGCAAGCAGCTAAACATTTTAAATTGCTGATTTCAAAAGCTCAAACACCCCAAAAGCATAATAAGGTACTCTATTTGCAATTCCTTAGCACTATCTGAAGAATTTTCTGTTTGGACCCTTGAAGTTATGGAATCTAACTTTTAAGCAACTAAATTGGAGTAAAAAAAATGCAACAAAATGATAGCTGACCAGTTCAAAGTTCTCCACACAAAAGATTCACCCACTTTCTCCTTCATTACAAAATATTTTTAGTGCTGACCATTTCAACTATCCTACACACACACACACACACACACATATACACGTGGTACATGAATAAACACACAAAGAGTTACATTAAATATAGTTTGAAGCTCTAGTTGAGGTCAGAGTATATTAATATTTCAATCCATGTTCTGTTTTTATGCCTTTCAATACTATTCCAATATTTAGGTCTTTTTTCACTATGACTTTCTTTTAGGTTGTTAAAGATTGTAAATAGATAATAAGAATTAAGAAGGTGTTGAATGGTGTTTGTTAATTTTCTATGAGTTTAGAAAACTAAATTAGTAGTTTATAAAGTTTATATGAATAGTGGATGTACTAAAATTATGAAAAACTTTATTTGCTTGCTTTATAAAAATGCATATGTCGCTATAGTTTTATAAGATTCACTTTTCAAACCTAGGGAAATATAGGCTTCGTTCAAACATTAGCTACTTTTGGTCTTGTTGGCCGGGACCAATTTTATGCTTTACATCTTGCTTATGATAAAATGCTTTGGTACGTCTTTTGCTTTCAACTATAAAAGTGCGGTAAGTCATAGCGTCATCTCGACGTCATTTTAGCTTTTCCCCCTTCCACTAACCTGTCAGTCACACATTAACATTCCAGTAGCTTAAGGCAAAAGTTCACTTTTGAGACCTCACATACCAAATTAAAATACAAACGCAACACAAAAATCAATAAAACAATAAAAAAAAATTAAAACTGTCATTCTGCTTACGCCACAAACTAGATGAAATGTTTGGGGTTGGGT
>BQNB010129728.1:0-15826 GCA_026074375.1 Tanacetum coccineum | reverse complement strand
CTTGACCGCTTCTCTATCGTTTGTTTATCTTCTTATGTGTGTTTGTTGCTTTACTTGGCATCAAAACCTTAGTTTAGATAACCCAAACTCATGCCAGTCTCCCATGCTAAAACCTTCCTTATCATTAGTTTAGGTTTAACTTAGGTTTTGCACAAATTAGATTAATTTAGATAACTAAAATACTGATAGAATTAGGAATTAATGCTCTCGCTCTTAGTGATTGACACCCTACTTACCACGAATCTACCACTGACCGGGTACACTGCCCGTTAAAACTTGAACTATCATAAATAAACACCACACAACGACACATCAATTGTCCCAGTTATAATCATAAGAAATCTCAAGATTTTGTCAGGAATAAAGATTAGATATCTGGTTATGGAGTTAATGAGTATGACAATGCTTATGTTATGATGGTTATGAGTGTTGAAGAGTCGTTAGATTGGATCTTGGATTTAGGGGGCTCATATCATATGACATATAAGAGAGATTACTTGTTTGATTTTAAGGAGTATGACAGTGTTAATGTACTGTTGAGTGATGACAAGGAATGCCGTATACGGGGAACGGGTAAGGTTCAAGTACAGATGAGGGATGGGTCAAGTTTCGTGTTGGACAAAGTCGGCTATGTTTCAGAATTAAGGTGAAACTTGATATCATTGTGTACTCATGAGAAAGAGGGTTTTGTCGTAAAGATGCAGTCGGGCAAGATCAAGGTTACAAAGGGTTCACCGGTGGTACTATCAGTAATAAGAAGGACTAATTGTGTATATACCCTAGATGGTCAAGGAGTGACCAGGAAGACATTGAAGGGTATAAGTTGTTAGGAGAATATCAGAATATATGGAAAATTAAGACGAGTAATATTCTTGATTCTTTTAATCAGGGGTCTACACAACAATGTATGAAGAGTGAGGTCACCATACATTTAGGTGTTGTAGGGATACAAAAGCAAAATTGGTTGGTTGAGGAGACACACGTGACACTCTTGGCTAAGGTATGTTGTTTTCTAATTTAGTCTGGTCTATCCAAGGTTTTTTGGGCAGAGGAGACAACCATGTCTACATATCTAGTGAATAGGTCACAATCATCATCGATTGGATTTAAGACACCTATAAATATGTTGGGAGTTTTTTGGTTGGCTTGCTAGTATTAAGAAAGGGATACTTAAACCGGTTAAGGTAAAGTGCATATTCGTAGGATACTGTAAAGGCATAGTGAGTAATAAGCTTTGGTGGATAGATGAAGTTACTTCAAAGGTAGCGCTATACATGGATATGGGTTTTAATGAGAGTGGGGAATACAAGAAAACTTTCATTAGTTCTAGTGTAGCTACGGGTTCAGTGCAGGTGTTACAGAGAGTTAAGTTTGAGGTGGAACCATAGGAGGATCATGCATTTGAGGTGAAACCTTAGAGGAATGTCAATCATGTAGCTGGTTCACAAGAAGTACAAACTCAGGATTTGATAGACTATCATTCACCACGTGATAGGGAGCAACACTCAACACGTGAACTATTCAGGTATAGAGAAGACAGTAATAAGGTTGCTTTTACAGTTGCTGCAGTAGAGAAGATTTATGCACATAAGTCATTGACTTTCAATGATACAATTTCTTATGAGGTGATTTCCAAGTGAAAGATTGGATTGAAAGAAGATATGGATGTTTGGTCAGATGTGCATGTGCTCAGAAATGGTTGCAAGAAAAGTAGTAACGACAGTGATGGCTATTATAGGGAGTATACACCAGGTATGTTCGTACATCTATCTCTCTATATAGATGATATGGTTTTTTCTTGGTAAGGCTGAGATCTAGGTTACCAAGGGTTTACTGGATAAATCAAAGGGAAATGTAATTGGTATGAAGATCGTCAGGAATCAGAGTAGTAATACTCTGAGGATGTCATAGTCCAGGTATTACAACGGGAAGTAGGTACTTAGGGAGGTTGCGGGGGTTTTACAGACTTTTTTTGGGAGGGAACACTTTTAATATCTTGTCGTCTTGATTTTTGAAGGGTTAGTTGTATAGGTATACGTAAGGTTATTAGTTAGTAGTGTTTAGGTTATATGTGTTTTAGATTAGTTTTGTTAGATTGTAGTTTGTGCTAGTTAGTTTATAGTTAGGAGTTAATTATTATTTACAGTTTCGCTTTGTTCCTTATGGTGTGTTGTATCAGGGGGCTGGACCTATGTGATTTTGTTAGGAATTAGCGATAAGAAAAACATAGAGGATAGTAGAGCAAATAATGCGTTCTTTATGTTTATCGCGGTTAGAAATTAGTTTAGGAAAAAGCCGAAGGGGGGGTATTGGGAGGTGGTTTAGACTTTATTGGAGGGACACTTAATATTGTCGTTGAAGGGTAGTGTATCAGGGGACTGTGATGTAGAAAACAAGAGGAGCAAATGGTCATATGTTTATGCGGTTAGAAGCCAGGGGTATTAGTTAGTCTACACGCGACCCGACATAACATCTGTAGATGTGGGTATGTTGGATAGGTTTTATCGTAGGTTACAGTCAAACAAACAAGTTTTTGTGGTTTTAGACTACGCCATGGGAAAAGCGATCACTATTATGGGTAGTTCATTTACTGGGTATGGGTTGCTGATACATGGATGAGCACGGAGCTGGGAAGCTAATTTGAAGCACATGGTGGCTTTGTTGACAACTAAAGCAGGATAGATGACATTTACTGAGTTTTGGAATAAGGAAGAATGGATAAAGGAACTCTCACGAGAGTCAATAAGGTGTCCCTGGTCTGAGGTTCGAGTAGTGGTTGAAGTTGTTGTGTCTCGGAGAAGACACATATGATGATAAGGTGGAAATTATTGATATATTAGTATGCATATTACGTTAATGTTTAGGGGTGTAATGCGTTATTTTAACGCATTGTTTTAGCATCAGTTTTATATCTTCCTTGTTTTAGTTGACTACAAGTCCTATTAGGTTAGGGATTCCCCCACCACTCTCTATAAATAAAGGTGTGGGGGGAGGCTTAAGGTTGTACCGTTATCTTCTTTTCATTGATCAATAAACGTAAACGTTTGGGTCTCTCGTGTGTGTTTATTTTATGTCGTGACATAGGTTGTGTGTGTGGGCAGAGCCGTCTCGTGAATTTTGAAGCCCTATGCCATAATAAAAATTTAGGCCCCTTACACAACAAGAAAGATCATAGATATAAAAGCAAAAATACATAATGAAAAGATGTCAAACATCTAAAAACACTAAAATAAAGGTGTTTAACAAGTGTATATGTATTTCATTAACAGAACTAGAGCACCTTTTATATAACAATCCGTAATTTTCATCAATGTAATTATCCATCTATTAAATTAGATGCACTGTAATATCCATCTATTATATATACCACCTTTTTTTACAAGGAAATTTTTGTTTTATCTCATTATGTAATGTAGTTTACATAACTAAAGTAAGCGAGCTCACACAACCTACCTATGCCAATTCTATCTATGTTTATATCATGTAAATATCCTAATATGTCAAGTCTATCTCTTAATATCATTTTTACCAAGTAAGTTACCTATTTAACGTACCATTTACAATGTTATTTCAAAACGAACTTTAAACATTAAACGTTTATATCAAACCCTAATTATATGTAATGTACACATATAAAATGAATGTACAAGTATTCAAGGCATATGTACAAGTATCATAGCATAATATTTGAATCATACTTCCCTCCAAAACCATGGTACAACACGTTTAAGCTCAATGTACAAATCAATAAAGCACGGATTCAAATAAGCTTATTTTACCACCATTTTTCTTCTAGTTTCTTACCATTACTTAAGCACTAAGTACAAGCTCCTAATGCACAACATTTAAACCCTAATTACCCTAATCCTAAACCCTAATCTACGTCCTAAAACCTAAAACCCTAACCCGAAACCCTAAACTAGTTTTAAAACCCTAATTTCATTTTAAAACCTAAACCTTAAACCTAAACCCTAATCCTAACAATAAAACCTTAATCCTAAACCCTAATCTATCCTAAACCTTAACCCTAACTCGAATTTAAAACCAAAAACCCTAACCCGAACCTAAATTCAAACCCGACACCCCTTTATTTCATTTTTGACCCATTTTAAACCAAGCTAGCATCCAAGCACCACCATGACCTCACTACTACATCACCACCAAGCACCTTACCCACCTCCTTGCCTCCTTGCTTGCTACAATACTTGGTTACCAAGCAAACACCCCCTTCGTCACCTTTCTTGCAAACCGAACCCCCCACAACCCTTCCACCTTGCAAAGCTACACTCCTAGCTCTCCATACTCATCACCTAGCTGCCCTTAGTCATTCCCCTACAACCCTTGGCCACCACACCAAGAAAACTTGGCCACCAAGGGTGTTCGAGTACTATATATACGCATACATACACATACTTTTCAAACACACCTCAAATCTTCATCACAAACACAAATGGAGTTCTAAATCAGACCAAGGAGGATCAAGAGAAGCCTTAAGATCAGAATTGAAGCCAAGAATCAAGAAAAAGAAGCCCTTGAAGTTGTTTTCTAGGCGTACGAATCCAAATAAGCTCATACGACCCATATAAGCTCAAGTAAGCTCAAAATCTTGTTCAATAAGCTCATAATTTGTTTTAGAATACCCAGTGCTTTTTTTATTAAAAAAACCCAAAAAAATACAGACCACCGTTTTTGATTTTCTATCTAACGAATCCTTTTTATAAAACTTTTGTTACATTAGAGATCAACTTATTTTCGCTTATTCTATTATCTTGAAAATATCATTTGGAACCCAAAAATAACTTGCATGCTTTTTGAGACTAGATTTGTAAATCATTTCATGCAAGGTATATATCGTAAATTTTTTAAATTTTAAATCTGGGGCTGAAAATGGTCATTTTCCCCTAAAGTTATAACTATAAGGACCTATCATGCCAGTTTCAAAGTTAAAGGTTTAAATTATATATACTTTATATATAAAGGACTAAACTTGTAAAAGTTTATAAATCGAGGGTATAGTATGCCATTTTTGCAGACTTAAAAATATAGAAATATGAATATTTTTAATAAATTATAAAAATATATTATTCAATATTATAAAATTCGATTCATTAAAACCCGACACATTTACGTTATTAATCATCGATCGATCGCATTAAAAAACAATTACGTTATAATAATTAACGTAACTAACATCAACCTAGGCATTTTTGAAGAAACTTAAAATCTTATCGTATCACGTTACTAGGGAATTTCATGTGAGGGGTTCCATTTGGGTATTTGTTTTGACGAGTTTGCTGGGTTTATGATTTAAAGTGCCCTGACTCCTCAAACGATACTACATGGCCTCTGGATTATGATAGCCCGAACAGTGATACAATATTTCCATAAATTAATAAATCAAAGTAATACATTAAACTTTATGAAGTTCTGAAACATAAACAATCACACTAAGACTTGATATATTACCCAGGTTGCGTGACGATGCCGTTACTTTCACTTGATATACTTTTGCCATCAATCAACCAGATTGCCACAGTTAAGGAGATTTCATAGCCTCGCATTTAAAAAAATCGTCTGAAATGTTTCATAAACCCGCGAGGGGGATACATGCTATAAACCATGAATGCAAGTGTTTTTCCAACTATATGCTATCCTGATATATTATTTCCTAAGTACTTACTTTTTCCATTAAGACCCCACTATCATGAACCGTTAATAACTTTCTTCCGAGTAAGACGCGAATGCTGTGATAGAATCTATTTGGACGAACTTCCAAACTTCCCGTTGGTGTACCTATACTTTGTGGTAACCAAACGCACTTCATTTGAATCACTATGCGGGTGTTTGGCAAAGGCACCCGTTGGAGCAACTTCTTGTGATTATTGATTATCTCAAGGTCTCGGTGTCATGAGCTTAGGGCAATAATACTGTTTCTATAATAATTGTACTCATTGCAATTATTACACTTATTGGTGTATAACAACGTAACCCACTATTGAACTTGTATTCAAACTATTTAACATAAACCTATGAATTTCACTCAACCTTTGTGTTGACTTTTTAGCATGTTTATCTCAGGTAACTGAGCATCTTATAGCACGGAGTGGCACGGACTTAAAGATGGCTAAACTATTATCATTCAAACTTTATGTTTCTAGATGTTTGGGACCTCTCTTTTGTAAAAACTCTGATGAATAAATGAATGATAACTAAATTTTCCAAAAACGTCTCTTTACGATTCGTTTTCTATGATTATGACTGTTGTACTATGAAATAATACCCCAGATTAGCTTCCGTTGCTATATATGTCAAAATAGGGGTGCTATACCCGAGGCCCTATGATACCATGGCCGGTTATAGACAAACAAGGGGACAAGAATGGCATTTTTTTAGCATGATGGTCCAACCTCCTAGTACATATTATTTTGTTGCATCCAAAACACACACAATGCATGTTTGAAACTCAAAATCTTTCTTCCTTTCTCTCTTGTGCTTCGTCCGACTAAACTACACACACAAACACTTATAATTTTCAATCTTGATCAAAAACATGAGAGTTTGGGTACTTCCGGATTGATTCTAGTGTTCGGGTAATCATTAAAACAAAGTTTGGGTTGTCCGGTTCGCGTCAAAATTTACTTTCAAGACCCATCTTGTAAGTTTTCCAAATTTTGATTTAACTTATACTTTTGTATGGTAAATGATTGATTGTGCAAGTTTTATACACGTAAAATATAATATAATAATATAATCCCGAGAGTAATTAAGAAAGTTACCAAGTTACCCTTGATAAAATTCACTCTCAAAAATATATATAATATAATATAAAATACGTATAATAAACCGGGCAAGAAATGATCACCCCGGGTCGTTTCCCCCAATGGACTCGTGCAAAGGAAACCTCGTTTAAAAGTTTGGATCCTATTGAATAAGAAAAGAGATATATTTTTGATTAACTTATAACTACTACTAAAATTAAAGGCACAATAAAACAACTAATTAACAAATTAAACTAATTACGAAAGTAAATAAAATGCGACATTTAAGAAAACAAATGCAATTTAAATCCTAAAATTATAAACTAAATTCCCAATTCTAAATTAATGCTAAAGAAAATTTTAGGAAAATTAAAAATATTTTTTAAAGGCTTTTTGGATTTTATATGAATTAAACACTAATTAATCTAAATTAAATCCTAAAAATAGAAATTTAATTGATAAAAATTAAGAAAAATACTTTTTAAACTAAATTAACTCTAAATTACTTAAAAAGATGAGAAAAACATTTTTTATCACTAATTTTTCTATTTAAAAGGTTAAAATTTAAAAAAAAACTAAAGGTTTGAAAATTAAATGTTTTAAAACTAAATTTGAAAATTAATTTTTAAAAATATAAAACTTAAACTAAAAATTCTATAAAAATACTTTTTATAAAGAGAAAAAATGCAGAAAATTAATTTTATTAAAAGCCCTAATTTTAAACTATTTATTAAAAACTAATTTAATTAATTAAACTAAAAAAACTAATTTTATTATTTAATTAAACTATTTTTATAAAACTTAAACTAAAAACTGCCAAAACACAAGGGTTAAAAGTGACAAAAAGTAAAGATAAGGGTAGGCGGGGTAAAATTTAAAGTTTTATAAAAAACACACAGTTTGAACTATTGGCAGATGTAGTCCCTTAACCTAGGGACTTAACTAGACTAAACTATTAAACTAACAAAGGACTAACTATGCAAATTCATCTCAACGTGCGAGACTAACGGTCGTATAAGTCAAACAAGCGCGACAACAATGCAAAAGCGTTTAAACTAACATAAACTAATGAAAAAAGGACAAAACACGACGCCCCAGTAACTCAACCTAACAACACACACAAACGCAGACAACCTCATCATTTCTAAACAAAAAACAGCTTATTGCCACACACTTTAACTCTGATATTTCTATCCAGCGCACACTCTATTCTAACTCTCTCTACATCGCTATAACCTAAACTCTCCTTATTGAAAAATAAGCTGATATAAGGCCCTTTTTACAACACTTATACAGCTTTAGAAGCTACGAGATTCTCATACTCTTAAACCTTTCTAACACCTACTCTGCTGAAACAACAAAGCAAAACAACTACAAAACGCTGCACTTTGACACAGACCATTTTAACTACTCAATTGAAATGCTAGATCAAACAGCAGCAAAACCCAACATCCGCCTCAAACTTAATTCTAAAGAGCAACCGTTAACACACACTCTAACTTACACCCACTAAAGACACCAGAAAGAAAAAGGACAATTGTAAAGTAAATGGTGTGTACCTTAGCTTTCCAGCTAGAACAGGAAAGCAACAATAAGCTAAGTGGGGCTTATGGCTTAATCCACATAAGCCCTTAATCAATAACAAAAACTTAATCTAACCTATAAGCTGACCCTCAGCCCTAAAACACCCCTTGATACCATAGCAGCCATCCTTTTTCCAAGATGGTATCAAGCATTGATCGAATCAACAATAACAATAACAAACACAAATTTTTCGACAGAATGAAATCACGAATTAATATAAAATAATACTTTTATTAAAAACTGAAATAAAGTTTATTACAATACGAAATGGAATAACACGAAATAAAAACTACTAACAACTTTAAACTAAAAATTAACCACTAGAAAAAATTAATCCTCCTTGTGCTGGAATGATATGGGTATTTATACCCGAAGCTTGAGCTAACCATCTTCTCTAGATCCTTCTTCATCTTCATCTTGACCCTCCATTTCTTCTCTCTCCTTGATATGTCATTTCAATCGTTGGATTTAAAGTATGTATGCACCCGGATCAATGATGTGGACGTATGTGTGTTAGTTATGTGAGTGTAAACATTCACATACGTCACATCATCCAATCATGATCCTTCTTTTAGCCACGGTGGATTGGGTTAAGGTTTAATTGAAAGTGATGGATGGGTTACGGGTTGTGAGGGGGCTATTAACCCTATGGTTAATTAGGGTGTGGGTGAGTGGTTAACGAACTAGGGTTCATGTGTTCTTGGTGTGTTCATGTGTGTGTGAGTGAGTAAATCACATTTGGGGTAAAATGAGTGTACAGTAACTGTTTTAGGTTTATTAACTAACCGGGTAGGGGTGGGTTAGGGTATGGGTAGGATCGGGTTATAATTGGGTAATTGGGTTAGGGGCTTGGTTGTGATTGGTTGAGAGATGGAAAGTGGGTAGTTTGACCCGGTCATTTGACCCGCGACTTTTGTAACTATGAGATAATTACATTTCCGGCCCTTGTGTTTGGCAAGACTAATTTCAAGATATAATTAACTTCCATAAATTGCAAAGTTAACCCTTGAATTTATAAAACAAATGGAATTGGGTTTTGGTTGAATGTGGTTTAGCTGCAGTTGACTGTAGAAGGCTGAGGCATGATCTCTCTGGCTTCGGCTTTGATTTCTTTAGCTTCTTGATCACTCATCCGTTCTCTTGTTCGGTTTTTGACGTGAATTCTATGTGATATTTGACATATCCATAACCTGCACACAATAAACTCAGATACAAGCACATTATATTTGGCCATTTTTGATCCGTTTTTAGGGTTTATTTGGGTTATTTTAAGCATAAATAGATATGTGTATTCTACACTTATCAAAATTCCCCAAACTAAAACATTGTGTGTCCTCACGCAATATTACATGCCTTATAACCAAATACCGAGCCCCCCCCCCCCCCCCCCCCACCCCCCCCCCCCCCCCCCCCCCCCCCCCCCCCCCCCCCCCCCCCCCCCAATAAAAATCCCCCAACTAAACCTTTGAAAAGTATCAAAGAGTTTTGTTTGAGAGAGATAAGAGATCACAAGTTATAAAACACCCGACTTCCCATTTTCTTTTTATGATTTTTTTTTTGATTATTAACTACCTAACTACAATTTATTTGTGTTGACATAATGCAATGTTTTCATTACCACATTGGTAACTTTTAGGATCATAGAACAAAAAGCACAATTAAGCGTCTAAAAGATAACTTCATCATCCCCGATTTTTCACTTTTCCCATGCTAAGCTTAAAAACAAGATCATCGTTAATTACAAGTCATGACACTAACACTACTCATAAATATTAATTGTGTACTTACTTTTCCTCCCGCAAATCCTACTTTTGTATCTCAGGATTTTACTTAAGTCATATACCCGAAGGCTCTTTAAGATACTTTTGTTCGATACTTATTAATTCAGAAAATAAGTGTATGGTAAACAGAATGCAATAATTTAGCTCCTCATCGCCCTTCTCACCAAAGATCAAATGCTAGTCAAGAAAAAGTACTCCCCAATCGAGCGAAGGCGACTCTACAAACAACTTTCGCTTTTTAAACTTAGCGCGCGACTCTAGACCAAACACTTAACAAGGCACCATTCATGTCATATACCCGAAGGCTCTTTAAGACAAGAATGAACCAATCTTATTTGCACCATATACCCTTAGGCTCTTTAAGGCACAAAAAATAAGACATAAAAGTAAGCAACTTTAATAAATTCCACAGCTCCGTTTTAGTAGGCTTACAACATCGGCCACGCCTCCAGACAAGATGAAGCAAACATATTTCGAACCTTGGATTATATAAGTAAGACACCGGTGCCTTTTTATCTCGAGGAGTCCACATCGATAGCGACCGAACAAGAGGTTATTCTACTTATTATGACACCGGACTCTACCTTATATGAAAACTCCAACATCGTCCACGCCTCCGACACGATGAAGTAATCTGGCAGAGATACTTATTTATTATATTTTTGTATTTTTAAGCCAAATTAAGTATTCCTGATGTTACTCATCCTAATCACAAGGAACTAAAGAAAAACTTCTATAAGCTAATTAGTTAACCAAAAAACCATACAAACTCTATTTATTAAACATTCATATAATAAGTAACAACCTAATGGGAGAAAAAGCCACAAGTAATACATATGAGCTTGAAACGAAATCCAACTATTCTACAACGATTATATCATGACTATAAATATACACTATCATATATCCATGTGCTTCACAAAAGAAATATTTGCAAATGCTTAGCCTATATAACATCCAACTTGCGTATTTTTTAAAATCTACTTGAGATTAGCACAATCTTTCATTTACAATTGATTCCAATCTAAGCATGTTCAATGAGACCTAGCATAAACTATCTTCAATAATTGTTAACGGAAAAAAGCTAGAACTCAACACTTCGTAATCGGGTCAAAAATTTACTTCTTATTCTTACCGAACGGAAAACATACATTTTTGGTCTTTAACACATTATTATTAATTTTTATTTGTTATTTTTTAATTTTTTAATTTGTTTTTTTTATTATTTTTTTTTTTAATAAAAAATAATACTGAAAAATTTTAAAATTTTAGCTATTTTTGTGGAAAACGGGTACGTAGAACAAACAATAAGCAAACCACACAAAATCGATAGATCCCCTCCCAAACTAAAATGAAACATGTCCTCAATGTTTAAGTCGGGTTCCTACGAAAATCTAAGCCGTTTATTAAGTAGACAAAGATAATTCGTTAATCGATAATAATGAAAGGATAACAAAGGATGAGAAGCTCGAGTGAAACGGGATACAACACCGGACACGAGAGTCTTTAGAAATTGTTGGGTCAATCCTGCAAAAATCACAACAAACAACAAACAACAAGAAACCGGAAGAGGATAGCCACAACACATCACAACACATTATTTAAGAAAATAGAAAGAGAATGGATAAGCATGGGGTGAACTCCCACGAAGCGGCTTGTTTTTGTTTACCGAGTCGCAAGCTCGACTCGATCCCTGAATTAATTCGTCCTTAGGGAGAGCAAATGGAAAACTTTCATTGAACATGCCACTGGCTTATGAAACGTGACGATGCCGGGGTCAAAAACAAAATTCTCACTCCTAAAGGAGAAAATCAAAGGTGATTCCTCGGTGTAAGGGAAGTATGGAAGAAAAATCCAAATGATAAATGTGAAGGAATCGACATCTTCAACATTTAGAGGTAACGTCTTCTTGCTTTGGTAGAAATCTTCATTAAGCACAACATTCTTCATAACCAAAATGGGCTCAAAATTCAAATATTCATCTGGTGGTTTTGGCGGAGGCAGAAGAAATGACGGTTCTTTGAAAACTAAAAGAGTCCCAGAGGAAATGTTCTCTTTTAAATTCTCCTCCAATGTTACAAGATTTTTATCATGAATGGCATGATAAACTAATATACCTGGTTTGAATACTTTGTCCTCGTTTCCGAGAGAATTCAAGGTAACACTAGCCGACAACTCCGCAGTGAAAGGCGAGTCGGAATCTAACAAAGGAGGTGGTAAAATACTTGATTCGGTGGAATCAAGTGAAACGGTTAAGTCCTTCTTAAAATCCTTTGGTTTGGAGAAATGATCATTAAAATCAATTGGATTTTCAAAAGTGATTCTAATTGGCATGACAATGGTATGGATTGGAAAATCACTTGAAACTGCATCTTCTTTTTCCTTGATTTCTTCAACTTCTTGAGAAAGAGGTTTTGGTTTTTGATGTAAGTAAGTTGCCAAGAGACAAATTATCTTTTTCCTTATCGCAATTCGAGTCATCATTTTCCACACAAATCGGACCAACGAGAGAAACATCGGTGTCTTCCATGAACCAACCTTTTCTCCGGTGAGAGTAGGGGAAGTAGGATTGCTACTTGAAATTTTAAAGATGGAAGGGAGGGTAAGATCAATTCCCGGTGGAATCGAATCTCTTTCAAGATAAGCTTCAAATTCACTTTCTTCCGGTGAAGTAAATGTGAAGGAAGAAGAAGACTTAATCTCGACATCCTTATCGTTCTCTTCAAAGAGAGGATTCACGTTGCTAGATTTGAAGTTATCATCGAATTCAAAAAGAGGATTTGAATAAATTCGAAATGTTTCTTCATGAAAATCCTTCTTATGAATTGAAACATCATTACCTGGTGGTAACGAATTAAGAGGAGCAAGTTCATCGGCGAACTTCTCTAAATTATCACTAGTCTTCACCGGAGAAAAACTAGGAGGAAGAGTATTAGTGGTACTGCCACTAAACGGATCGTCTTTCGAAAAATCGATGATAGAAATAGCATGAACAAAATTCATATCCTTGTTTTTCTCAGATTTATCGGCATAGTAAACAAGTTCTTCCTTTCCTACTCTTAAAGTCAATTTTTCTTCGTACAAATCAATGAGAGCTTTTGCGGTGCGAAGGAAGGGTCTTCCTAAAATAATAGGCACTCTAGGGTCCGGCTCAAAATTAACCACCACAAAATCCGCAAGAAAAGTGAAACTGTTAGAATAAGAAATCACTAGCTACACAAGAAAGATCCGGAGGTCGGGGAGGATTGAACAAATGTTTAGCCATATTACCAAAACCCACTTCATAGCTTATTGGGCTTGAAAAAAACCCAATAGCTAAGCCTGTACCTTATTGGGCCCAAACCCAAACCCAGTGGGCCCAATACAAGCCCAAGCCCAACAAAAGCCCAAAATCCATTTGTATAAACTTTAGGGGCTAAATTGCCAAGTTTTGAAAGTTGTTTTATTAAGAAAAATAGGAAAATAAAACACAAGGGCTAGTTTTGCAAATTACTTAAACCTTCTTTATTTCTTTTAAGTTAAAACAGCAGGGACCATTTATGTAAATTGCCAAAAACCTTTTTATTCTTTTTGTTATAAAAACGCGGGGGGCTAAAGCTGTTACTTTCCAAACATGGTTATAACTAAATTTTGGGTTTAAAAGAAATGAAAAGTGAAGAGAAGAAGAGGGACTATTCTTGCATCATCTTCAATCTTTTCTTTTAAACATAACCAGCAACCCTGTACCTTAAACCACTCCCGCCAAAACCTAAAACCCCTCTCACCCACGGTTTCTCTTCTAACCCACCTCCCTAGTACACTCAACAGCTAAGCCATATCCTTTCCATCCATCAATATCCTTTTATAATAAGCCATGTTGGCAATCTTACACAAACCAAGCAACATCAATGGCTGAGGTTGTATGTGAAGAAGCACAAAAGTGATCTGAGGGCTAGAAGAGTGTGCAAAGGTCTATACTCACACAACTAACACAAGTCAAGAAAAAGTGAAGACTTAGGACTTGTATAAAAGCTAGAAGAACAAGCCGAACCACTACACCATGTTACACCTTTTTAGTTTAATTTTTATTTAAGTCTTTTTAAGCATTAGTGTAATTCAGTTACCCTTTAAAAGTTTTATGTAATTTCTCTATTGTTAATGAAAGTTAAGTTTTTACTTTGAAATATTGCTACTGTCGAATTTACAAGATCCTTATAAGTTCTTTAATTCTGTTTAAAATTGTTTAAGAATATGTTAAACTTGTTAAACACCACTTGTAACAACCTTTCTCACCATTCCCTTAACTAAAATTAGTAGAAAATCGATTTTTATATAATTAAAGGGGTGTTTGGCATTGCTGTCAAAATGGGTCATTTGGGGTTAACCATGGGTCAAACACACTCAGCCATCTTTGGCTGAGTGTGTGGGCTTTATTAGGCCAAGTTTTATCATAATTTTTTGTTAAAAATAAGTTTTTAGAACCCTTTAATTTTCTGTCAAAATTTGAATAAGTAAACTTGAGCTTAAGTGCTCAAGCTGCATAAGCAGCTTAAGCACCCTTTTGTTGTGCTCTTTGTTGTGTTACTAGCCCCTTTTAAAAGCCCTTTTGTTCTGTCTTTGGTTTGACAATACAAGTCAAGAGTATGTGTGCATGTGTGATTTTGAAAATAGCCACTTTTAAGCCCCATTGTTCAGCAGCTTTAAATAAGCCTTAAGCCCCAAAACTTTGAAAATAAGCTCTTTTACCACCCCTTGTTATCTGTTTGTGGTTTGTTGTGGCTGAAAAGCTCATATGAGCTTATTTCAATAAGCTCAAAAGCCCCTTTGTTCACTGCTTAAACCTCCCCTGGTGCTGAGCACCAGGTTTAAGCCCCATTTTTCTAGCTTATTTAATACTAAGCATTAGGTTTTTATTGCTTTTTAACATAGCTTATAGGTAGGCTTATTAGGTTTAGCAGCTTATTTCCATTAGTTAGCTTATTTAGTCAGCTTATTTTAAGCTCAAAAGTCCACTTTTTCTCTTTTTTATATAAACTGTTAGACATAGCTTGTTTCTGTTTTAGCTTATTTTAGGGCTTATTCTTAGTGACCTTAGCTTATTTAGGACACCCTTAGCCTAGTGACTTATCCCCCTAGCTTTCTAGCTTATTTTGTAGCTTAAATTCCAAAAAGAAAAGCTAAATAAGCTGTTAAGCTTATTTAGCTTTTGCAGTCCAAAAAGCTACATTTTCTGGCTTATTTAGAGCCTTTCAGCACTTGTGCCTTTTATAGAAAATGATAAGCTTAAGCCCATCTACAACTTTGCTTTTTTAAGTTTTGCCTAATAAGCTGTTGGACCCACCTTGTAATCGGGGTCCAACTCAGGGACCATTTGTGTAATTTTGACTTTTCTTGTTAACTTTGTTAGTCCTTAGGTTAGTCACCCTGTTACCCCGTTTGTCCTTTCAGTCCTTTTCACTGTTAGTCCCAAAGTTAACTTTAGTTAGTTTATTTAATTTAATTAATTTAAATTAGGTTTAAAATTTAATTAGTTTAATTACTTTTTATAAAATCAGTAACTTTTGGGCATTTTCATATTTTTAGAATTGTTAGATTTTTCTTTATTTAGTTTTATTTTTTCAGAATTTTTATTTTTTGTCTTTTTCTATTTTCTTAAGTTTAATTAGTTATTAATCTTTAAAAATTCATAAAAAAATCCAAAAATTAATAAAAAAATATTTTTCT
>BQNB010129727.1:0-19066 GCA_026074375.1 Tanacetum coccineum | reverse complement strand
AAATACAAATATAAGGGTGTTTGGTTTAGGATTTAGTAGGAGTAAAATATAATAAGGGGTGTTTGGTTTCTAGTTTTGATGGAGCCTAAAACAATTAAAGAGGGTGTTGGTTTATAAGTTATATTTATAAATGATATTTTTATTTTCGTCTTTGTAAAACATTTATTCCACAATATTTGTTTTTAAAACATGTACTTAAAATATTAAAAATTGTATAAATACTATTTTGACGCGGTTTCGGCCAAACGCGGATAAAAGATGAAAATTAATAAAAATAAAATAAAATAAGCTCTCATGGCTAAATTATGAAATTGTCGATATCTCGAACGCTAAAATGGATAAAGTCCAAATCACGACTCGAAAATAGCTAAAACGACGGTTTTTGTTAAAACGGCTAAAAACAAAATAATAATTTCCTTAAAAATTTGAAATGGAATTTAGAGCTCGGTTAAAATGTTGACCGTAAAATACGAGATGCTACAGTCTTCCCACCTTAAGGGAGCGCCGTCCCGGTGCTCTTTTCGACTTATCTCAATAGGGTTTGCGACGGTTGATACACATTCGGAAAATCCATATAACAAACGACGAGTCGAAAGAAGTTCATAGCCCAAAGGATGATTCGTACGCACGCTATGTCGGATACACATAAGCCCACTCATTTATAATTTGTCACTTACAAAAAGAGGCGTCCCAATCCTTGTAAGTAATAATTTATAAACTTATGGTTCGGCGGTTTATAATTTCCTTATTCAAATGAAGAAGCGTCCCAATTCATTTCAATAAGACGATTATAAATCATCCTACTTAAGCATGGCCGACACAAAACACAATATCAAAACAATGTTACAATAAGTAAAAAAAGAGTGTCTACTTGACGGCATGATTCTTCAAAATCTTAAGAAGTAACAAGAAGAGTAATGAGACGTTAGTCCATCATGTTCCAAAGGTAAGTGCCAAAAGACGTCACGATCCGAGGTGACAAGATAAAGGCGTACTCCCATCAACTAGAAGATTTCAAAACAATGGATTACAAACATAACATACGCGATTCAAAATCATAAGAAGAGTGTTCGGACTCGGAGTCGAACAATAAAATAACTAGTGGAATTGACAAAGTACACCGAATGTTAATATTATCAAAATGGAAATAAAATAATATCACGTTAATGTTTCGGAGATCATCGCATTGCTCATAAAATATCAAAGAAAAAGAACTTATTAAGACTTACCATAGTACTACACACATATGTAGGTAATTATCATTACATAAACATTTCTGCCCTTTGCAATCTGACTTAATTGACCTATATTTCAAAATCTGTAATAGGTATAAACGAACGGTTTTCACCTTAAACAAGATGTTAGACTCTAGTTTACTGAGATTACAAGATAAATACTCAGTGTTAAGATCCTAAGTGAAGTTATCATTTTACCATCATGTGTCAAATCTGATTATCTAAAATGTTTTCTTGTTCTATCGTTTTTAGCATAATTCTAATTTTATAACTTCGTTTGACCCAAAACGAAAGCCCATGTTTAAGTTTATCTAAATACTATAGGTTTTAATTTGAAAATGGGGCACTTGATATGAAAATATTGGTCTCGAACTCATTTTGAAAATCTGGACACAATTTATGATTAGTTTGGCCATTCTAGTCATAACTCATTCATCCAGAATAGTTACGGATTTATCCAAAGAACCACATGGTCCTAATATGTTTTACCCTTCACCCATGTAGAAACCCAATAGCCTCCAAGTCAAATAAAATTAGTTATAATCCTAACTATCTGCATTACAAATTATGGGTACACACTAAGTTTATTTCCACGGTTTTTGTTGTATCTTGACCATCCGGAAGAGTTGGCGTTCCATCCAACTCTCCACTAGGACCTAACATATTAGCCTAATCATTAATGCAAAGATACAGTAGGACTTAAGCCAAAATTTTCCCATTAAAATACCAACTTTACTCGAAAGTTTCAAAATAATAGCCGAAAGTAACCATAAATAGTCAACACTTATAGGAATTACTATTATATATATAGATGGCGATAATCCCGAAGATAAGCGTAAGAATTTGAGAGGAAAGTAGCTCATATATGTACGAGTATCCATATATAAGCGTAAGAATTCGAGGGAGAAAATAAGAAAACAAGAAGTACGCGATATTTGGAATGGTCAGCGTATATATAACCGACCGATATAAAGAAAATAATATGACGTCATAAGATAGACGTACAAGAGCAAAATAATAACCAAGCATTATATATTCATTATTAATATAATCAAATGCTCCAAATCTTGATTAAACACTTATTATCAAACTCTTGATACTTTAATTGCACCGAATTAGATTAAAAATCCAATAATCAAAAGATAATAAAATCATGAACTTTTTAATACTTGATGCATGATGAATTTTAATAGGAAAGATTGATGGGGTTTTATGTAGGAATGATATTTGAGTAGATTGGAAGTGATTAATTGAATTTTTGGTGGATGATTTTTTGTGTTCTTGTGATGTCTGTGTCGAACCAGTAAGGGAGAGGAAGGAGAGGAACGATTTTCTTTTTGTGTGTGTTTTATAAGGAAGTTTGAATTGGTTTAGGAGTTATATAGAGATTATATCTAGTTTAGTTAATTCCTTTCATAAATTGGGTAAGTAAAAACAAATATATAGGGTGCGTTTGATTTAGCTAATAACCGGCCCCCTCTTTATGGGTGGGCTGGTAGGGCTTTTGTTTGGTAATTTGTTGTATCTCTTTATTTCCGGGCCCAATAACTTATTTAACTCGTTATTTGTTGCTAAAAGTATCAATTTTTTTGACCCCTAATTTTCGGGCCATCACGAATAAAAGATGAAAAATAATAAATATATTAAAATAAGCTTCTCATGGGCTAAATATGCTATTCGTTGATTCTCATCGATAGATAGGATAAAATTTCAATTGTTTATTTTTTTTATAGGATTCGCGAAAATTTTGAAATTGACGATTTTAATAAAAATCGACTAAAATAATAAAATGAATTATTTATAATTTAGAGAATAATTATAAGTTCGGAATAAGTAGTGACCTTAAATACGGGGTTTTACATCCTCCCCACCTTATGGGAGCGCCGTCCTGACGCTCTACTATTCATACTCGCCTTCTTCTTATTCGAGAAAAGATGCGGATACTTGTGAAGAGATGAGGATATACTCAGGTCCTCGATGAAGGTTTCCAATGAAAATTTTAATGAACAATATTCAAAGCATCAAATGTATGAAATGAGCATGAGAGAATGGATTGAATGTCGCGAGAATCCTAAAGGAAATATGAACAAATTATTATGCTAAAAACTTTATAACTTTTTTCACATCTTTTCGTTTGATATTTCACAAATATATAAAAACGTTCAATGTACAATTTAAACGTAAGTAAACAAGTAATTTGTAGTACAATTTTCATTTCGATAATTATATCACTTAAAGGTATGAATAAATAAATGCTTAATGCATTTTATGATCAAAGGAAATTTTTATTCAACCTCAAACTTTTATAAAATGTTGTAAACATTTTTATAAACATTACAAAACATTTTCTACAATTAAAAGAAATGTTTTATTCAAAATAAACATTTTGAAATTCAAATTTTCGGACCTAAAACGGCTAGAAAAGTTCCAGAAAATTCTCCCTACACAAAAGACAAACTGGGGAGGCCCTAGCCTAGGGCGGCCCCCTTAAATACACGGGCGGCCCCCTTAATTTTAAGGGGACCACCCACCTATTTAAGGGGACCGCCCCTAGGTAGACGCTCCCCCAGTCTGTCCTATAAATACTGGACTTTTCCCCACTATTTTCTCACCTTTTGCACTCATTCTTTCTGCCCAAAACAGCCCACATATCCTCTCTAAAATCCTTTGATCATTTAATCATAAAGCTTTGTTTCCAAGTGATCCAAGCTTAATTCCTCAAGTGCAAGAGAAGAATACTTCTATCATCAAGTGAAGAAGTATTACACCTTTGTGTGTTGTTGCAATCTTATTGCATTCATATCATAACTTGTAAATCTTTTGTAAATCTTGTATAGTTGTGTAGTTGCTAGATCTTGGCGATCTTTGTAAGTATAGTTAGATCGTGGTGATCTTACCAAGTAGTGCTAGATAGTTGTGATATAAGTAGTGTTGTGAAGAAGTCTTGAAGTTGTGAAGAAGTCGTGAAGTTGTGAAGTCGTGAACAAGTCGTGAAGTTGTGTTGTGATAGATTGGTTCTAGCTAAGATTAGAACTCGACATTTAGCTTTGTGTCGTAAATCGGTGTAAGCAACGTTGTTGTAAAGGTTTCTCCTTCCATAAGGGAGTTGTTGACTTAGTGATAAACTCTCGAGTTTGGTGTCGGGGAGTGGAGTTGGGCGAACATGGTGCTTGTTGCTGAACCACTTTAAATCCTCGCATTGTGTTTTTTTTTTTTAATTGTTCTTACTCTATCTCTTGTCTTGCATTACTGTTCTCATAACTATCTCTTATTGTTTAGATAGGTATATTGTTTATATTGTCGCAAGTATGGAATTACATAAAGGCCATATCTAGATTTTTAAAAATACTTTAAAACCTTAATTTTAAAAAGCGATATAAATCGGTCATCGCCCCTTCTAGTTTTCCACAATTGGTATCAAGAGCCACGCTAAACAAGATTTTTAAAATAAATTGTATTTTAAAACTTGAATCGATCTATGGAATCAGAAAAATATTTAGAAGGACAATCTATGCAAAGACCACCACTATTTGAAAGTGATGGATTTATTTATTGGAAAAATAGATTCGAAACTTATGTGAAATCAAAAGATCTAGATCTTTGGCATGTTATTACCGATGGTGATTTTCCTCCTATTCAAAATAATCCTGAAACTAAAAAGGATGAAGTTGTACCTTTTCATAAACAAAATGATGATCTTAAAAAGAAACTTGCTAAAAATAATAAAGCTAATTGATAATTTTTAAATGTTTGCCACGAGAAGAATTACGACAGAATTTTTATAGTGTCAATCTGCAAAAGAGAAATTTGGATACTTAGTTAATCTTCTATCAAGGTAATAATTCAAGTCTATGCTAACAAATTAGATCTTCTTGTTCAACAATTTGAACAAATTTACGATTCGATAAGAGGAATCAATATATATTGCCTTTGCAAAATTTAACAACTTTTATTACTAGTCTAAAAGCACTTGATGAAGGTTTTTTAGCAAGAAACTGTGTAGGAAGTTTTTGGGGCATTAATCAAATGGAGGCAAAAGTCACGACGATTGAAGAATCAAAGAATCTAACATACATTACTCTTGACGAAACTTATTGGAAATTGAAAGTTTTTGAAGAGGTAATAAAGAAAGATTTTGACAGTCAAAGGCAAGATTGAACAAAGTAGTTTCTTGCATTAAAGGGAAAAAGGAAGTATGTGAAAGGAAGATAGCTCAGCTCCGTTAGTGAAGATGAGGTGTATGATTATGGCGTAAAAGAATTCAAGAAATTCTTCAAAAGACGTGGAGGATTTGTGCACCACAGGCGATAGGAAAAAAAAAAAATAAAAAAAAAATTAGACCAAAGAAGTAGAATTGATATTATGGTAAAAGTGAAGAAAAAATGTTTTGATGTGGTGATCTCAAATCACTCTCTTGGTGAATGTTCAAAGACGCTAAAGAACAAAAAGCAATAGAGCATTTATTGGAGGAGGATGGAGAGATAATGGAGAAGATGAAATGGAAAAGACTAAGATGAACTTGTCTTGTAGCGCAAGCGCCCGATGAAATTGTCTTTGGAATAAACTTGAACCCGGTGGTGGATTAAAGATAGTTGATGCTCAAAAACACAATGACGGTAATCGATAAGTTGTTTTCTTTTACAAGCATACAAACAGAATAAACGTAATTTTGGGAAGCAACTTGCGCGGTTAAATATAGGCAAAGGTAAGATTTCTCAAAGACTCCCATACTAATTGAAAATGTTTGAGCACGTAGAAAACTTAACATTTTATCTTGCTTAGTGTTGGTCATTATGTGATAATAAATGGAAACCTAATATGTACTGTCACCGATAGCAAAATAATCAAAGACAAAAAGGTTATAGGTAAAGGAATTAGGAAAGGAGGAATATATGTAATGAAACTAGGAAATAAACCGGAAGACAAAATATGCCTTGCAACATTAGACGAAAACTCCACACTATGGCATAGGAGATTAGGTCACGCTAATATGCAATTAATTCAATCATTAGCATCTAAGAATTGTATAGAAAACTACCTCAAATAAATACGACCGACATTTTATTGATTGTCTGCAAAATTGGAAAACAAAACTCATGCAAGCCAAAAGGCTAAAAATATAGTTTCAACAACTAGATGCTTAGAACTACTTCACATGGATTTGTTTGGCCCCTCCACCATACGAAGTTATGGAGGGAATCGTTATACCTTAGTAATCGTAGATGACTATTCTCGATTCACATGGACTAGATTTTTAGCAAATAAAACCGAAGCCTTTGAAAAATTCAAAATATTTAGCAAAATGATCCAAAACAAATTAGGATGTTCCATTGTATCAATTAGAACGGATCATGGTCGGGAATTTGATAATGAAGTACAATTCGGAAACTATTGTGATTTAAATGAGATATCTCATAATTTTTCTGCTCCTCGTACTCCACAATCAAATGGGGTAGTAGAAAGAAAAAATCGCACTCTACAAGAAATGAGTAGAACCATGTTAAACGAACAATCCATTCCTCAAAAATTTTGGTGTAATGCGGTCGATACGTCAACCTATATAATTAATAGAGTTTCCATTAGACGTATTTTAGGAAAAACTCCATACGAGTTGTTAAGAGGTAGGAAACCAAACCTTAACTATTTTAGAGTATTCGGAAGTAAATGTTTTATTCTTAATACAAAAGATTACCTCACCAAGTTTGACCCAAAGTCATACGAAGGTGTCTTCCTAGGATATTCGCAAAATAGTAAAGCTTACATAATACTTAACAAAAAACAATAAAAGTTAAAGAGTCATTGAATGTAACTTTTGATGAAACTCCTCCCCCGCCTAAAACATCACCATTAGAAGATGATTAGTTAGTCGAAGAAGAAGATATTGAGGTAAGTAAAACAAAACCCATAGGCAATGATCTTGAAGACATCTCATTAGAAAATAATCAAATTGATAAAATAATGACTAAAACTCATCCCCTAGAAAACGTTATTGGTAATCTAAATCAAAAAACGCTTAGGTCGCAAGCTCAAGACAAAAGCAATTTCTTTTGCTTTATTTCCACATTAGAACCTAAAAATATAAATGAGACATTAAAAGATGAAAATTGGGTAATGGCCATGCAAGAGGAACTAAACCAATTTAAAACAAATGATGTTTGAGAACTAGTCCCAAATCCCATAGATATGACCATCATAGGAACAAAATGGGTATATAAAAATAAACTCGACCAAAATGGTGTCATAACTAGAAACAAAGCTAGGTTAGTCGTCCAAGGTTATAATCAACAAGAAGGAATTGATTATGAGAAACATATTGCACCGTAGCTAAAGTATATTCCATATAGATAATTTGGCTCTATGCTTGGCGCACTAGACTTTAAGTATACCAAATGGATGTGAGAGTGCATTCCTTAACGTGTTATCAATGAGGAGTTTACATGGACAAACCTCGGGATTCATTGACCTTCGGCCAACAACCTATTATGTCTATAAACTTAAGAAAGCTCTTTATGGTTTAAAGTAAGCCCCAAAAGCTTGGTACGGTCGATTAAAAGCCTTTCTTATTAAACATAATTACTCCATGGGAATGGTAGATAACACACTCTTCACTAAAAAGAAAGACTCCAATCTCATTATTGTTCCAAATATTTGTTTATGAATTATTTTCGATCAACTTGTCAGAAATGTGTGATGACTTTGCCTAAGTTCATGCATGATGAGTTCGAAATGGAGCATGATGAGAGAAACTAAATTTCTTCTTAGGATTACTAAATAAAACAATTAGATGATGTATATATTTTTAATCAATCAAAATATATTAAGGAAATGCTTAAGAAATTTAGACTAGAAGACTATAAGCCAATAAAAACACTTATGTCTATTAGGAACCAAAACTCACGAGAGACGATGAAGGTGGTCCATAGATAATACCAAATATGAGCATGATAAGTTGTTTATTATACTTATCGGCAAGTAGAACCCGAGGATATCATGTTTAGTGTTGCCTTTGCGACCGCTTTCAAAGGATCCCCCCCCCCAATATCTCTTACCTAGAATGGATAACGTATCTTCCGATACATTAAAGGCATAAGATTTGGGTTAATGGTATCATAAGGGTTATTCGAATAGGAAAACAATAGTATATGCGGTTTCGGATTATGCGGGAGAATTATGTAGATCGCAATGAGCACTATGGTGTTTGCTCGGTCTTATGGGATGTTGTCTAACATCTGTTTCGAAAGAAGCAAACCGTTTGCCATCTCCTTAACCGAAGCGGAAACGTAAGCGCTGGAAAGGCATGTTCAACTAGCTCTATGGATGAAACAAGCTATATAGACTATGGGCTTTAGGTTAGATGACACTCCAATTAATGTTGATAACCAAGGGGCTATAGACTTAAAAGTCAAGAATATGTTCAACATCACGAACAAAAAAACACTTTGAGATTCGCCAATCACTTCCTTCGCCGATAATGTTCAAAAAAGGAAAATTTTCTCTATAGAAAGGTCTCATCGGACGATAACTGCCGTTTTTCTACTAACTCCACGTAAACGTGAGCGTTTAACTACTTAGTCTAGGTCTAGGAATGATGGAAAACAAATTGATTAAGGTTTTCAGCAATAATAAAGAATATAATTAATTCATCAATGAACCATTTATCAAAAATTGAGGAATTTTTTTTATCAGGGGTGGGCACCTTAATTCATTAAGGGCGGCCCCCTTAATTTTTGGGACCACCCGGACTTTAAGAGGACACCCACCTCGACTAAACTAATTTTTTTTTTCTTTGTGTCTAGTTTCTATTTTACCAAAATCACAAGATGGGAAAATCTCTATAAGCAACTTTTACAAAATTCTCCTATCCAAATGCATATTCATTATACATATATTACAATAATCTCATCTTCTTATTTTCAAAAAGTCTTTCTCATAACTTAGGAGCACATAAAAATCTTTTCACATATTTTTGAGATATGCTAAAAACATTTTTCATATATGCATAATGTTCTCTTACTTGTTGTCAAAAGTATATAATCTAATATATATTTTCGACAATCTTGGTTGAGTAAAATTAAATCAAGGAGCACTTGGATTATTTTTTAGGTTTTACATGTCTTAGTGTCGAAATAATCGCTACTCCACATTTGTCGCACTTAGGCACACACTAGGATTTGCACAAATGTTTGGTTCATTATTAACTTAACCCCCTTATCAAGAAAAATTATTTGTGTATTATATCTAGCTACTATTTCATATGTTCTTCACCCTTATGATCTTCAATTCATATATGAGTATATGACAAAATTATGTGAAATAGGTTATCCTACATCTTGTCATACATATGTTTGAATGTTGAAATGCTTAAGTTGCTATGTGCTAAAAAACTTTAATGCGTAATAGGATGGACTTGTGAAAATTAACCACCAAAACAGAAACCCTCACAAAATTTGAGAAAAATCAAAATTTTGGGAAATCTGGGAAATGCCAGTAGGCGGCCCCCTTAATTCATAAAGGGCGGCCCTTAATTTTTAAGGCGGACGGCCTAGGCAATAAACACAAGTAAAATAGTATTTCACCCCCTTTAACCCAATATACCCTTCTTGACTTAGCTACTGTTTCTCTATTTCACAAACATTTCTTGGATTTGATCCTTTAAATTGTTTATTCATCCTAAATTTAATCTTTCATTCCATATAAATTACATTCTCATCCATCATCATCACAATCATCCTCACCAATGACATCTCCTAACAAACCCACATCCAAACCATCAAGGGTAGCCAAAATGAGTGTAAAACCCATTTGGAGGAAGAAACTAAACCCTTGCAACACATCCAATGGGCTCAATGTAAACTTACCTACACCAATACCAAAACCACTCACTCCTCATCATAAACCATCTCAAGAAAACAATCACCCCATTAAAGTATTACCAAATCCTTACATCAAGAACACTACCACATCACCACAAGGTGTCTCACATTTTCTATTTCCCATTAATTCACATGTTACTCACACTCAAGCTTCATCTCAAAGTGACAACCAAACTCCTTACATTAAGGACACTCCCACTTACACACAAGTTGTCTCATATCCTCCACTTCCCATCTCACCCATCAACTCACACAAAACTCACACTCAAGTTCCACCTCAAAGTAACAACCAAACTCAACACACATCACCTCCATCTCCAAGTATAGAAATCCTACTTGATGATATTAATCAACTACAAGACCTATCAAACCTCTTAGCCATGCATCTCTCTCAACAACAAAACAACATTCCCTCATCACCTTACTCTCTAAACCTACTACACACTTTCAACATGAACCAAGTTGAAACCCATATTGGGTATTGCCCTTGTTACATCTTTACCCAAAAACAATTCCTTGCTTCAAGTAAGGATATCAATTGGATTGAATTCCTCCTCACTCGACCACATCCACCTCTTAGAGTTCAAAGAGATTACCCTTCCACAATCGCCTCCGCTCCAAACTCTCCATCAACAACCAACTAACTTCGTAATATGCCTACAAATAATCATCAAAAACTTTTGTGTCGCAAGCAAGTCAAAAATCCTTCTATGGCTATTTAGGATTTTCTTTTATGATGTATTAATATGCTTCTAAAGCATATTTGTTTTTCTATTTATGTATGCTTGTGGGTTGTTCACACACATTGTCCTAAATGAATGAAGCATATTTTGCTTTCATGTTTGCTTGCACTTGTCATATTTTTCCTTCCTTCTTGCAACATGTTAGAAATATTTATGTTGTTCTAACTCGTTTTTGTAGTCAAGAAACCATAGCTTGATTCTTTGGTGCCCTCGAACGAGGGGGAGCACACATCAAGGGGGAGCAATTATTCTGTCGATCTAACTAGCAATTTTTGACGATGTCTTTTTGATTCTACAAAAAGGAGGAGAAATGACATGAAACTCACTAAATACTTGTTTAAAAATAATTTTACATTTAATGAGTTTAAGTTTTGTAATCATTAAAAAGGGGGAGATTGTTGACAAAATATAATGCCTAAAAATATTATTAATATTTTTTCACATCTTTACGTTTTGCTAATCACAAAATATAAAAACGTTCAATGTAAAATTAAACGTAAACAAGTAATTAGTAGTAAATTTTCATTTTGATAATTATATCACTTAAAGGTATGAATAAATAAATGCTTAATGCATTTTATGATCAAAGTAAATTTCCTTAAACTTTTATAAAATGTTGTAAACATTTTTATAAACATTACAAAACATTTTCTACAATTAAAAGAAATGTTTTATTCAAAATAAACATTTTAAAATTTAATTTTTCGAACCTAAAACGGCTAGAAAAGTTTTAGAAAATTCTCCCTACACAAAAGACAAACTAGGAGGCCTAGCTAGGGTGGCCCCTTAATTACACGGGCGGCCTTAATTTTAATGGACCGCCCACCATATGTAAGGGGGACCGCCTAGTAGAAGCTCCCCCAGTCTGTCTATAAATACTGACTTTTTATCTATTTTTTCACTTTTCACTCCATTCTTTCTGTCCAAAACAGCCCACATATCCTCTCTAAATCTTTGATAATTTTATCCTAAAGCTTTTGTTTCCAAGTGATCCAAGCTTAATTCCTCAAGTGAAAAAGAAGAATACTTCTATCATCAAGTGAAGAAGTATTACACCTTTGTGTGTTGTTGCAATCTTATTGCATTCATATCATAACTTGTAAATCTTTTGTAAATCTTGTATAGTTGTGTAGTTGCTAGATCTTGGCGATCTTTGTAAGTATAGTTAGATCGTGGTGATCTTACCAAGTAGTGCTAGATAGTTGTGATATAAGTAGTGTTGTGAAGAAGTCTTGAAGTTGTGAAGAAGTCATGAAGTTGTGAAGTCGTGAACAAGTCGTGAAGTTGTGTTGTGATAGATTGGTTCTAGCTAAGATTAGAACTCGACATTTAGCTTTGTGTCGTAAATCGGTGTAAGCAACGTTGTGTACAGTTTTCTCCGCCATAAGGGAGCTTGTTGACATAGTGAAGAAAACTCTCGAGTTAGGTGCTCGGAGTGAGTAGGGCTGAAGAGGTGCTTCGTTGCCGAAACCACTATTAAATCCTCGCGGTTGTGGTTTGATTGTTTTCTTACTCTTATTCTCTTGTATTGCATTACTTTCTCTTAAAACTATATATTATTAATTTTTTGATAGGTATATTGTTTATATTGTGCAAGTATTGAATTCACATAAAGTGGAATCTAGAATTTTTACAAACACTTTAAAACCTTAAATTAAAAAGCGATAAAACTATTCAACCCCCTTCTAGTTTTCCACAGGAAAGATAAAATCCATGAATCGAAGAAGAAGCCATTGGAAACGAGGAATTTAACAAGTCGTCAATTCTTAGAAGTGATTAAGGGTTCATTACTATTAGCTTATCAAGTTCACCGCGATCGATACAAATTCAGAAAAAAATCCATATAACAAATTATGAGTCGAAAGGAGTTCATAGCCCAAAGAATGATTCACACACACGCTATGTCGGATACACATAAGCATACTCATTTTTAATTTGTCACTTACAAAAAGAGGCGTCCCAATCCTTGTAAGTAATAATTTATAAACTTATGGTTCGGTTGTTTATAATTTCCTTATTCAAATGAAGAAGCGTCCCAATTCATTTCAATAAGACGATTATAAATCATCCTACTTAAGATGGAGACACAAAAACATCAATATCCAAAAACAATGTTACAATAAGTAAAAAAAAGAGTGTCTACTTGATGGCATGATTCTTCAAAATCTTAAGAAGTAACAAGAAGAGTAATGAGACGTTAGTCCATCATGTTCCAAAGGTAAGTGCCAAAAGACAGCACATCCGAGGTGACAAGATAAAGCCGTACTCCTATCAATTAGAAGATTTCAAAATGATGGATTACAAACACAACATACGCGATTCAAAAGCATAAGAAGAGTGTTCGGACTCGGAGTCGAACAATAAAATAACTAGTGGAGTTGATAAAGTACACCGAATGTCAATATTATCAAAATGGAAATAAAATAAAGTCACGTTAATGTTTCAAAGATCAACCACATTGTAATTAAAATATCAAGAAAAGAACTTATTAAGAAACTTACATAGTACTATACACTATGTAGGGTATTATCATTACAATACACATTTCTGCCCTTTGCAATCTGACTTAATGGACCTATATTTCAAAATTCGTAATAGGTATAAACGAACGGTTTTTGCCTTAAACAAGATGTTAGACTCTAGTTATATGAGATTACAAGTTAAATAACTCAGGTTAAGATTCCTATAGTGAAGTTATCATTTTACCATTCATGTGTCAAATCTGATTATTTAAAACGTTTTCTTGTTCTATCGTTTTAGCATAATTCTCATTTTATAACTCCGTTTGACCCAAAATGAAAGCCCATGTTTAAGTTTATCTAAATCCTACAGGTTTTAATTGGAAAATGGGGTACTTAATATGAAAATATTAGTCTCAAACTCATTTTAAAAATCTGGGCACAATTTATGATTAGTTTGGCTGTTCTAGTCGTAACTCATTCATCCAGAATAGTTACGGATTTTATCCCAAGATCCCACATGGTCCTCCATTTGTTTTACCTTCACCCATGTAGATCCCAGTAGCCTCCAAGTTAAATTAAATTATGTATAAGCCTAACTATCTGCATTATAAATTATGGGTACACGCTAAGTTTGTTTCCACGGTTTTAGTCGTATCTCGACCATCCGGAAGAGTTGGCATTCCATCCAACTCGCCACTAGGACCTAACATATTATCCTATTCATTAATACAAAGATATAGTAGGATTTAAGCCAAAACATTTCCATTAAAATACTAACTTTACTCGAAAGTTCCAAAAAATAGCCGAAAGTAACCATAAATAGTCAACACTTATAGGAATTACTATTATATATATATAGATGGCTGTGATCCCGAAGATAAGCGTAAGAATTTGAGAGGAGAGTAGCTCATATATGTACAAGTATCCATATATAATACTAGTATTGACATTCGAGGGAGAAAATAAGAAAACAAAAAGTACGCGATAATCAGAATGATCTGCGTATATATAACCGACCGATATAAAGAAAATAATATGACGGCATAAGATAGACGTATGAGAGAAAAATAATAACCAAGCATTATATATTAATATAATAGCAATAAGGATGCAAAAGATAGCATATAAGTTACTTGGGAGCAAGTGCGCACGGATATCGAACAATGGTGAAGGACTCTTAAAGTTTTTTGAAAAACGGTTATAGACTAGGGTTTTGAAAACGACCTAGTTCGCTATAACGAGTGCTCTGATACCACTCTGTAACACCCCCATAAAATCCCAACGCAGCGGAATACCACTTCTGAGATGCTACTTACATTTTATAAAGTTACAAGTTAAAGAAAATCGTCCTCATAAGAGACGTTAATATAATGTCACATTCGATTAAAATTCAGAGTAAATGGGTCCAATTATTTATAAATTTAAAACAAGATTACAAGAGTTTAAACGTGAATCATTTTGTATATTTGAAGTTAAAAAGTTATCGAATGTGAAGAAAACTGAGTCCTTGAGTTTTGTTGATATCCATGCGTCTCGAATGCTCCTAATGCTCAGCTAACAATATATAACCTAAGAAAATACATGCAAAAATGTCACCAATAATGTTGGTGAATTCATAGGTTTAAGTAAAAACAGTATTGAAATAAATCAAGTAATATTTCTGTAAGAAAAGTAGAGTTACAACTTTAAAAGAATTGTGTCTTTAATCCAAGTAGTAATTAATAAAAGCTAGTTTGTTATAGTGAACCACAGTATAGTTCAACCAACGACAATGCAACAAATGCAGTGTCAAGTAACAGAATTATCGCATTGAGCTCGTGACAACCGATCCCTTAGACAGGAAAATATAGTTTGCCCTAAACGATTTGGTATAATTGCTATATACTAACTTCCAGAATAATATATCCGTTTAAGAGTGGGTGTTCCAAAAGGATTCAAACCCCGGACGGGGAGTCACCTCATAGGCCTATTTATTATACTAGCGTCTACCCATAACAGGTAGTTAATGGTTTACGATATTAGGGTCTTTAGCAATAGGTACTCCTATGATAATTCACAATAACATGTCAAGAACACCCTTCAAGCACTTGTGTCCAATTTAAAATAGGTATATGTTCAAAACTTACTGTTTTGTAAATAGATAAACAATGATCTCAAATCATTTAGTAACCAATTTAAGCTTTAATAAATTCAATGATAAACAACCATGTATCAAACGTGTATTAGAAATCATGTGAAAAGCAAGTAAAATCTTTAGTAAAAACATTCATGTAACGCTTATGAAATTGGAATCAATAATTTTGCTTAGTAAAACAAGCTTGTATTCTCACCCCGAAAATAGTTATGAAAACCATTAAAGAAGAAAAGATAGGGCTATAAACTCATCGAGGAGTTATGAAGACCAGAAGTAGATGAATCATCGGACGAGCGAGAAGCGTTTAAGCACAACCTAAAAGATGTGACGTGGATTAGAATGATAAAGATGATCGGTACGTAAAAATAAATCGAATGATCACGAGATATGTTTCTGAGATATGCATGGCATTGCATTATAACTTAACCGAAGTATTTTTATCCCCAAATTGGTATACAACCTGAAATTATACTACATTAAGTGTCTACTAAGTCTCGCTTAGCGATTCTTATCTTATTACTATGTGGTCGCACTTTTATTTCTCAAGAAAAGGCGTAAAACTATGTTGTTGAATTTTTAGTCAACTTTACAAGACCATATCTCTTAACCTATAAAAGATACAAGGATGGGGCTTTCACCCCTAGAAAGATACTTAAGTCTAGTTTCCAGAACATTATGCCTTTTATTCAAACCATTTATCAATCTACAGGAAATGAGTTTTTACTAATCATAACTCAAAACAGAAAGTTCGATGAACTTCTAACGCTTACGGTTTTGACCATAGATCCTATTCTATAATAGCAATCAAGTTGAATATAAAGAGAGATGAAGGATTATGATGTCTAGTGTTTAACCATGTTTTAAAAACCCAGCACTTTAATGAAAAGATCTGGAGTTAAATCCTTTTTTCAAACAGTAATTTTGAACTGGACTTAGTTTTGTATATCGTCATATCTCACTCATTCGGAGGAGATATGGCTCTAGACAACTCGAAAAATGTACTTTGAACTTATTTATACAACCCCATAAAATAATCTAAACCTTCTCAGGCCAAAAGTTTGCTGCAATTAACCGATTTATATTGTTGGTCTGCAGCAGTCCCAAGTTTTCCTACCAAACACTAATTTTGACGTATTTTCCAAACCGTGATAGCTATTAAAGTGAATCAACTTGAAGAAGTTAGATTAATATGTATTATACTGAGATACTAGCATTTCCTTATCCTTTATTTGAGAGTAGTAACACTGGAGTTTTAATTCATTTTCCAAACGGTGTTCTAGATTTGACTAGCAATCGTAAAATGGCCATAACTCCCTCATCCGGAGGAGTTGATAACCCATCTAATTCGTCACATGAAGCTTAAGACTATGTCTATCCAACCATGTAATTTATTCATAGGCTCCAGGATAAAAATTATTAGGAATATCCATGTTTTTCTACTGGTCTTAAAAATAGTCACTAAACTACTAGATAATCCCATCCAAAACTTATCAGATTCACCAATTATTCATATTTGGAATGCCATAAACTAATCATAATAACATATCTCACAAATCAAAATTATGATGTTCATGATCAAACCCAAAAAATTAACAAATAAGAACATGCATGCTTAGAGAGAGATCAAAATCAAGCTCATGCATTCAAAGAAAAATTAAATCAATAGAAAGATGGAACAAGAGGCTTACAAGCACAATAAAATGGAAAGAAGAATCAAAACAACAACCCCTTGGGTTGTGTTCTTGTTGCCGTGAACAAAGAGGACCAAAACCGAACCCAAATCTTGATTTTTGGTTAATTCCTTTCATAAATTGGGTAAGTAAAAACAAATATATAGGGTGCGTTTGATTTAGCTAATAACCGGCCCCCTCTTTATGGGTGGGCTGGTAGGGCTTTTGTTTGGTAATTTGTTGTATCTCTTTATTTTCGGGCCTAATGACCTATTGGCTTAATATATACGGAGGTTACTAAAGTTTACAAAAATGTTCGCCTAAGTAACTAGAGTTTCATTTTGTTCCCTGGGGTTACTACAAGTATGAAACATGACTTTGAGGTTACTAAAGTTATAAAAATATATGTAAGCATCACTTAACTTGTAAAAATGCGACATTTATGTTACTTAACTTATTAAAAAATATGTATTCAGATTACTCGAATAACACTGAAATGATAGTGAGGTATACTTCTTATAAGTTTAGTAACCACAGTGAACAAAATGAAACTCTAGTTACTCAGGCAAATATTTTTGTAAATTTTAGTAACCTTCGTATATATTAACCCATAACCTATTTAACTCGTTAATTGTTGTAAAGTCATGATTTTTGACGCGGTTTCGGCCAAACAAGAATAAAAGATGAAAATAATTAAAATATATTAAATAAGCTCTCATGGCTAAAATATGATATTCGTTGATTTCTCGATCGATAGAACAGATAAATTTCGATTGTAGGATTCGCGAGAATTTTGAAATTGACGATTTTAATAAAAATCGACTAAAATAATAAAATGAATTATTTATAATTTAGAGAATAATTATAAGTTCAGAATAAGTAGTGACCTTAAATATGGGGTTTTACAGGTATGGAGAATATGATTTTGCACACTGAAAACTTGGTTTTAAGTCTTCTATTTATAGTGTGTGAAAAAGACTGGATACGCCGTATTGAGCTAGGTCAATACGGCGTATTAGGGTGTTTTCCTTGAAGTGCGCGCTAAGTTTATAATCAATCTGATATAACTTCCTAGATTATAATTATTCACCAAATCTCTGAATAGTTATCTAGTTGGATACGACATATAAGAAAACATAGATACGTCGTATTGGGAAGTGAGAATAGACGTTTTCTTGTGAAGTCTAGGCGCTGATACGCCGTATCTCTTTTTGTGGATACGACGTATTGGGCAGAATTAAGCAATCTTTAAATATCATCGTTTAAGCTCCAAAAAGTACGCCTTTTAGCATGTCTTCACAAATCACTCTGTAATTACTGTAATTTATAAATTTAAGCAATTAAGTAACGATTCTTGCAATAATTATATAAAAGTGGATAATTTATTCGGGATAAATAATGGTATAAATGTAACGTTTTTTGATGTCATAAAATATCCCGCACTTGAATCCTACTTGTCCTCAAGTAGACTCTAGAAATTTATTAAAAATGTATCCTAACTGAAGTCAAGGATTTTTTAGTTTAAGCACTTCTTTCGTTTTAATCACCTGTACAAGACCAAGCACCTCACGAAATATGGAAATGAAAAACTCTCAGATCACTCAACTAATCTAGGGTGTAACATTTAATTGGTAAGCTCATTTGCTCAGTCGTGATTAGTTTCATATCATATGCTTGGTAAGGATACACATCTCTACCATTAGAGCTAAGGAGAAACAAGCCAAAAGGTAAATTATGTTTTTATTATAAGGCTAAGGGTTGATCATTCTAACAATCTTTCACCGATAGTACCACACCAACAAGGCAGCTGAATCGTACATACATGGCCGTAACGACGGAATATACATGTACAATTCGATCACATCCTCATTCGAGTTTAACCATGGGTTAGGATGAAGAATAATATAGGGTAGGGATCTTCTAACTTTCACTAAAAGTAATAAACCAAC
>BQNB010129726.1:0-19067 GCA_026074375.1 Tanacetum coccineum | reverse complement strand
AAAGACAAAACAAGCAATATTCAAGCATTTAAAGCACAATTTTGTCTTTTTAGGGTTTATTTTGATATAAAACGGATATGTATTTTCACACATATCAACAACGTCAATGACCCTAAAACACGGGATGTTATACAAAAGGCGCGCATTCTGGAGCTTAAATGATGATAATTTAAAGATTACTATTCTAAAGACCAATACACCGTATCCATCAAGGAAGATACGGCATATCCGTGCCTGCACTCACCAAAGACCACAGAGGATTAAAGCTCAATACCCCGTCTTCAGAGAAGCTCAATATGCCGTATTCAAGAAATAGTATGTGAATATTTTGGAAGATATCAAGCGTGGTCCCTACTCTAAGAAATCCCCAATACGCCGTATCCAATACTTGGATACGCCGTATCGAATCGACTTCCAGACCTTATAAATAGAAAACTCAAAAATGAGTTTTAAGTGTGCTAAATCATATTCTTGATACCTAAACCATAATTGTCGATTTTCAGAGGAGAAAAAGAGCAGAAGAGGTCGAGCAACATTATCAATTCCATAGGAGACATCGTGTAATTCCATATACTTTAGTAATCGTTCAGTTTTTGGTATCATTCGTTAACTCGGTTAGTTTACCTTGGCTAAATAATTGCTTTTTGTATTTATGATGATGTTTGAAGGCTAATACCTTTGGATATTAGCCATTATTATGAAGATCTAAATGTTTGGTATTTGTTTATCTCGATTTCTTAATTTATCGTTGAATGCTTGTTTATGTTTATCAATTTATATTTGTTTACGCGCTTTTGTATGCGACCTATCTTTCAACTAGATCTAGTGACATGAACCAAGTAGATCTAGAGTCTGGGATAGCTCTCCATATAGTAAATTATACATCTAGAATAATAGTTACATAAATATTATCCTTCTAAATCTGTGTCTAGGATACGCTTCGGGCTTAACTAGTTAATTAAATATTGCCGATGTTTTATTGATCGTGTTGACTAGCAGGTGACCTAGATAATTCAACAAGTAACATTCTGATTCAATTAGATAGTTGGACAAGTGGACTACTAGTGTTTAAATTGCCATTAAGCGGTAAGTGGGTAAAGTCTCTATGATCTAGGGTTTAACAAGATCACCATTGCTTTAATCCTTAAGATAGATTATAATCAGCAAATAAGGATGCTTTATGCGGATGCTTTAATTGTGACAGAATTAATGTGTCTAGGTCTTAGGATGATGTAACGCCTAAGTCTTAAGAATGATATGCCACCTCGAGAGAAGAAATCATTGCACTTAATAAAAAAACCAACTTTCTAATCGGATTAATAATGGTTAATATAGTTTTCTTATATTCGGCTTGACAGCTCTTTTATCTTTTGTTTATTAGCTTGCATGGGTTAAAGTGCCTTGAATTGATTGTAGTCACTAACCAAACCATGCCAGTCTCTTAGGCTGAAAACCCTCCTTTTCCCGTTAGAATTAGGAACTATTACTGACATAGGTTTAAAATAGGATGGAATTAACATAGATTAGATAACCAAGATATTAATTAAATTTATAGATTTAACCTCGCTTCAAGTGTTTGACACCTTACTTACCACGAAACTACTACCGATCGGGTACACTGCCTGTTAAAGTGTTGTTTTTGGTTAAGTTGGCAAAATATAAATTTAAAACTTAAATCAATAAAATATACACCACACAACGACACATCAATGACCCAATCCTATGCAGTTGTAACACCTTATCTAATTACCATTATTTCTAATCGCATTACCCTCAGCCCGTGCTGCTACAACATTACCATTCCCATTCAAATTCAGATTCTGATTAACAATCCTCAGAACAAAAATAAGCCTATTCTGATTTCCATCATTTTGAACACCCGGATTCTAAACTGCATTCTAAACAACCGGATTCCTGATATTTTATACTGCATTATACCCAATCTGATTCCCAACATTCTGCCCAGCATACTGTCTAAACTGATTCCCACCATTACCTCTATCCATATGCATCTGTCTGTCTTGACTTATATTCATACCCGGTTGTGCACTCTGTCAGTTGTGAGAGTTTGATGAAATTCTTTAGTTTTTGTTGGTTTGTTTTGATTAGTTTAGTTTGAATGCTTTAGCCATTAGAACAAGTGCCATATTCATTGCAGTTGTGGGATCTGTAATGTCTTCGAGATTTGGCATTGGTTGTTGCATGTAGTTTTGGTTGAATGATGGTTATGGGTTGTAGTTGTTGTTGGGTTGTGGTTGTTGCATGTAGGTACTTGACGATGGTTGATCTGGGTGAAACACTGGATAATTGACAGGATTGTTGGAAATTGCCATGAGTGCCAAAGGATCATGTGTTTTTGCAAGTCATTCAGCTCTTAGTTCATCTACCTCCTTTTGATTGTATTTCATGAAATCATACAATTGAGTGTAATCTGCTATATGAAAATCCTTTGTTTGATGAACAATGGTAATATGTCGACTCCATTCTGGTTGTAAGTTGTTTAGGAACTTGAGATTGCTAGAAATCTTTTTTGGAAAATGTTTGTTTCTTTTGAAATCATTCATCAGCTTTAAAAAATGATGATAGTAAGACTCAATCGATTCCCCATCAGTAGAAGTAAACCTTTCCCATTCATTAAACAACTTAGCTTTTTTCTCCTAAATTTCAATATCAGAACCTTTCATCATTTGTTGAACACGTAACCAAATTTCCTGAGAAGTTTCACAACTATCAACAGCATCATAGATCTCTTCAGGAAGACCGAGAAGAATAGTCTAAATGGCTTGATCATCGGCTTCTACCTGTTTAAGTTCCTTTTCAGTGAGTTCATCATCTGTCTGCTCATGAAAGGTTTCATTCACTACACGATTTTGATCACCTGGCTCAGGAATCATTTGTTTGACATATGGGTCATTTATAATGGAATTGTAGATTAACTTTCCATTTGGTCTACTCTTAGCATAACGAAGAAGGCGAGAAGACCATGGAACATAGTTCTCTTTGTTAAGCATAGGAGGACGTGTTTCAGAACCAGCAGCATGAATATCTTGTTGAGTCAACATTGCAAAAGTGATGTGAAATGATAAGCAAAGATCGTTTTAGTGATTAGTGATTATTAGAAGGAAGTCTAAATTCATAAGATTTTACAATTCTATTATTCAACTGAGAAATAATGATTCTTTCGCGGGATTTTACTAAATCAAGAAGAAACCGTGAAAAATTAGATTTGTTTAGGTCTTTGAAAATTTAAATGTATAAATCGCCTAAGGTAATGGTATAAATCGCTGAATTTAAGTCACGTATAAATCGCCGTACCAGAGACATATAAATCTCCATACCATAGACGTATAAATAGCCATACCAGAGACGTATGAATCGCCATAACATAGATGTATAAATCGTCGTACCAAAGACGTATAAATCACCGTACTAGAGACGTATAAATCACCGTTTCAAATGGTATAAATCGCCATCTTCAATTGGTATAAATCACCGTCTTCAATTGGTATAAATCGCCGTCTTTAATTGGTATAAATCGCCGTCTTCATATGGTATAAATAGCCGTCTTCAATTGGTATAAATCGCCGTCTTCATATGGTATAAATCGCCGTCTTCAAATTTTCTAGAAAAACAACTTTTGAATCACTTAAAATACACACTTTTTGACATTTTTGCTCAATTTTTCTTGCACAACATACTTTCCTAAGCCTAATAGAAGCATAAAAACACAAACTTTAAAGTTTTTAACATAAAAAATTTCCGGATCAAGATTTTGGACACCGAAACATTCGAACAAAAAAAAACTTATAAAAGATGAAAAAGTTTGATGTTTTTTTAGGAACCACTTGTACAACTAGCTTATACTAATATGTAAGATGCATAAAAAGGAAACCTTAATGGTTTTTGAACACACAAAAAGTAACAACTCATTGTGAGGTGTTCGAACCACACGAACCAAAACAAAACAAAACAAAATCACCAAAAACTCCTTGGCTCTTGATACCACATGTTAGGCTATCATTTCATCACTACAAGACACAAAATTAACAAGAAAAATCTTAAAGCAAGAAAGAACTAGAGAGAAACAAAAGAAAGAAAATGGTGACTTCTATTAAGAGAAAATGAGAAGCAGCACCCTTCCTAACAAGCTAGGAAGGGTTTATATACCCTAGAGAGGGCCAAACCTAATGTGGGCTTTCTAAGGCCTTATTGGGCCGAATACAAAGTAACAAATGGGCTTTAGCCTGACACCTAGGCCCAATTAGCTTAAGTTAATTCTCGAAAACTATGTTTTCCTATACAAGGCTCAAGAATATTAATGACCATCACTTTACATAAAAACACTAGTCCTTGGTATCACATGTGCCTTGGGTACATAAGGATGCCTTATGTCTATATTCATTTCATTACCTCGCACAACCAAAACACACACAAGCAAGTTTCTCTCTTTTTTTCTTCTTTTCTCTTGGTCGGCCGAACAACAACAACACCATAAGGTGTTCATTTTGTTGATTTCTTGAATATTTGGGTTTACATATACATTCATAGTTCATTCGTGGTTATTTTTGGGTTATTTTAGATCATTTCCAGGTTAAGATTCATCATTTTTCTTCATGTTTTCTTCACTTTTGTAAGCCACTTCTCATCTCTTCTTCTTACATATTTTGTATATATATCATCTATGCATACATCTCAAAAATTTTTCAAAAACATCATCTCCTATGTTTGTGCAAAATGTTTTCCTAAAGAAACTAGCAAAATTAAAGGGTTGTACAACTTATTTATGTTTTTGAAACTTATTCTTGTTATTATTTTACTTTTAGGTTAAATATATAATTATATGTGTTAAAAATAGTTCTTGGTGTTATTGTAACAATCTTTGGAAGGGATATGTAGTCTTGAGTTGTTTGAGTGTTGATATCAATCGATGGAAGGGATTTAGGTTAGAAATGAAGTTGTGATGTCTGTGGCTAAATATATGGTGTAGTTTTGGTATAAAATACTTGTTGTCTGAATTTTCTATGAAATAAAACGATTTGTTAATTCCACTTTAAGAAGCCGAGAGTTTAAAAATATAATAGTATACTTAAATACGAACGCGTGGATATAAGTTTCATCAAAATTCGACTTAAAACGAGTAAGTTATGACAAAATGAAGTTCGGATAAAAACTTGCCAGGAAAATTGTTTTAAACACATTATGTCCAGTTTACGTTGTTTTTGACCCATTTCGAGTTTGGGTCGGGTGAAACTTATAAAAGAAAAACTTGTAAAACGTGATTTTTCCTTGAAATGTTGCCTTTTACCATCCCGTGAATCCTTATAACAAATGAGTTACGCCCTTCTAAAGTCGAACTAAAATCAGACTAATATCTAGAAATTTTATAAAGTCTCTGCATAAATTTGGCAAAAAATGTGAGTTGTTTGAAACTTAAAATGTGGTTTTTGTGCGTTTTTGAGTCTGAATGAGCTATAAAATCCTTAACAAATATTGTAGTATCACTTATATATTTACTATACGCGTCAAAAACTTTCTAAAATATTATTAAGTAAACGAGATAGAACTTATTAGAGTTGATGACTTAAAAATAATAGTAATGAATATAATGACGAATAGAATTGGAAACTATACTTTTGGTAAATTACTTAGCGTGTTTTACGCGAGATATAAACTAAACGGGAATATCTAGAAAACGGATAATGTACGGGATTTCTAAAGATTGGTAAAAATAATAACTTTTGTTTTAGCATCGAAACTTAATAAAAACTATAAGTCTTTCGAGGTCACGTTTTGACTTAGACAACTAAAACGCTAATATGTTCGGGTGATGAGGACTTTATAAAAATCACATGTACATCATTTCACTATTGTTGCTTGCATCTAAAACGCACTATATTTCAACTAGGTCGTGTTTAGGACATTCTTGCTCATTATTCGTTTGTTGATTGTTCCCGATTCACCTCTTGGAAAATGTGGGTTTCATAGCCCTACTTTTTACTTGTTTTTACAAATACTTTTATTAAATCTCGGGGTAAGATACATGTTGTGTTTTACTTTGGACGCAATTACTTTTAAATGTTTATGGATTAGTCTATGTACTGATAGTCCACTTTGCCCATTATCATGAACTGTTAATTAAGTGTTGTAACCGCGAGTGTTATAGATAGATCTATCAGGATTGGCATCACCGTCCGGGTAAGTAGAACTTACTTGTATCAGTGGTCCCGATAATACGGATGTATACCATGTCGGAACTTTAGGTGGTCTAGAGTTGGACACCTACGCGAGCACTTTACTTGGCATATATTTGATGAATTACATTTTTTAGCTTCGGTGTCATGAGCTTAGTACTATCGTAAATTACCGTTTTGTGCTATTGTATGTGTTACATTAGTCACGCTATAATAAATCTTGTGGTCCATAGTTAATGTTTTACTTAATCCTATGAACTTACCAACATTTTTGTTGATCTTTTAAGCATGTTTATCTCAGGTACCTTAACTCCTAAGGATTAATTGAAGTGCATTTGGAGTCAGCACGCATCATGGCTTTACTTCTTGAAACTTTTATTAAAACTTCTGGTAGATGTTTTGAGCATCAATTGATTACCGTTTTAACTCTTATTATTTTAGATTATGTAAAACTTGTTTCTTTTAATTAATTTAATGATGTAATATTTTTAAAACGTCCATTTGGTGGTCGTTCTCTTGTACTTTGTATTTGAAATATTTATGAAGTCACGCCCCCGATTTCCTATTCTGCCGCACCATATTTTGGGGTGTGACAGAGTGGTATCAAGAGCCAAGGTTATAGAGAACTAGGTTGCATATTAAGCCTAGACTATAACCGCATCATAAACATTACATCATAACATCAAAACACTTTGCTTGCTTAGACGCTATATGATTCCCCTATTGCCCATATATGCATTGTTGTTGCCTATACTTAAGTTTATTTTGCCTTGAGTTTATTTTGCCTTGAGTTCATTTTGCCTTGAGTTCATTTTGCGTTGAGTTTATTTCGCCTTGAGTTTATTTTTCCTTGGGTTTATTTTGCCTCGAGCTTATTTTTCCTTGAGTTACGTTTGCCTTGCGTTTATTTTTGCCTTGTGCATACTTTACACTTTCCTTATATAAATATATTTATATAAACCCTTTTTGCCTGTTTCAACACTATATCCCACTCTACTATTTTGATTCCTTCTGACTCCACTGGCGAGAGTGTCAGATCGTCACCTTTACTGGTTATCTTATCAGACACTAAGGCAGAGGTTATGGCTATACATGTTGTCTTACCTGAGATTGCCCTAGAGGTTATGGATGTAGTCGCTTCGTCTATTGCTGCACTAGACCCTATTATTGAGTCTGGCCCAAAGGTCAAGCCATCTGAGGCTCCAAAATCTCCTAATTATGTACCAACCTCTCCTATTCATGCTCCCAATTGACCTGATTACCATCCAGGACCAAACACAGAGTCCGCGCCCTTTGAGGATGAGTCTGAGCCGACTGAGGATGTCGCACCTGAGGCAGCTTAGCCTCTACCTGCTTAGGTTGCACCACCACCAGTTTAGATAGCCCCAACCTTACCTACTGAGCCTATACCTACTCCATGTGTCATTCCCCGTGGTATTCGATTCACCGCGAGGAAGACAGTTCTTCCCTAGCCTCCTTTGCCACTAGGAAATAGAGCACCTACCGCCTGATGGAACGCTGCACCACTATCCACACTGTACCCATCACATTCATTAGATTATCGAGCATCACTATACGGATCTTCATTAACTGTACCATCATTACCACATTTTAGACCGTCTCGCAGGAGGTCCTGCCATGTATCATCATCATCTGGTACTTTACCCGCATCATCTGGACCACTACCCAACATGAGACATCATATATTGTCTTACTCTACACCATCAGCATCTGTCAGGCCATCTTGTAAGAGATGTAGGTTCCCTACCACTTCACTACTAGCAGCAACATCAACACCAGTGATTTTATCATCTATACCTGCTGACCACCTACCATCTCATAAGAGGTTTAGAGTTTCACCAGCTATATCATATGAGGATGCTACAGTTAAGACTATAGCAGAGCCAGTCACTCCACCTGTTCACCATGGTTAGACGGTCGAGGACAGGTTAGATACGAGCATTTATTGGACATGCCCCTCTTTAGGATTGAGGAGACTAAGGAGGAGTTGTAGAACCTGAGGGCCAGGATGGCATCATCAAAGAGGGAGATCACATCTTTGCACGCCAGAGTTAGGGCAGCAAAGTTGATTGATGAGAGCTCCCAAGTTTCATTAGGGATTGCTAGCACTGGTCTAGCAGAGTTGAGGCATCAGGTGAGAGACACTGCACAACAGTTACAGCAGTGTCAGATTGCTTGGATGTACGACAGAGAGTGCATTGAGAGGATTTCATTCTGTATTAGGACTATTAGAATTGACTAGGTTCGACCGTATTAGTTAATAGGAAACTTGTACTCTTTCGAGAGATGGATGTATTAAGTATTAAGCTATGACGATTAGTTATGATGTTGTAATGACGATTCACCTAGTTCCATGATTTCCTCTCTTAAAATTTTCTTCGTGTCGTGATTTTTATTATTATATATTGTAGCTCCGTGTGTCGTAACCCCATTAGTGTTGTATCTATCATATGTTGTGACCACCTTTCGTATAAAATCTCGCCGTGTGCTATATTCTTGCGATATAAGAACATGCCGATTAATTCGAGCACGAATTTAACCCTTCATCCTCGTACATTCTATTTCTAGAAACACGACTTTTAGAACCCGACTTATTTTATTTTTTTGTTACTCCATTCGATTTTGAAGAAAATGCCAAAGATAAGACTAGGAATGAGTTCCGCAAAGATCAAGCTGATAGTATCCCATCGAGTTCTAATACTATTAAGGCTAAGGCAGGAAAAATCCTCATAAATTTTCCTAAGACTACACATAGTGAGGCCTAAGTCGAGACCTTCTAAGGCTGTAGTCCTAAGAGATTTTTTTTTGTATTTTTCCTATAAATTTTGTTGTGTCGCGTGGATGTTAAAAAAATTTCTATTGTTTTATGTGTCATGATGTTACACTCCTTGAATTGTTATCATTTTATAAACCATTTCACTACCATTTTATAAACTATTTTATTGTCAATTTATAAACTATTTTGTTTCCATCTTATAAACCATTTAACTATTACCTTATAAACTATTTTGTTATTATTTTTATAAACTATTTTGCTATCATCTTATAAATTATTTTGCTATCAATTCATAAACCATTTTACCATCATCTTATAAATTATTTTGCTATAAACTCATAAACTGTTTTGCTATCATCTCGTAAACTATTTTGCTACCATCTTACAATTTATCCTGTTGTCATTTTATAAACTACCTTGCTTAATCTTATGAACTTTTTTGCTACCTTATTAACGGTTTGGTTTATACCATTTAAATTTGAGAAAACATAACACTAGTTTAACGAAATGAGCATTCCATCGTTAGCCCTTAATTATACATAGCCTGATCATCTATGTCTAATTCAGGAAGGACCATGCTATGCTGTCAAAAATCAATCTTTTTACTGATATTCTCGAAAAGCAATATTTTGTGTGCGTATTCCTAAGTTGTGCATGTCACGGGTATTCGTATTAGTAAGCATTGTGACTAAGTAGATTTTACACAACCTTATCATATAGAGTCAGTTTCATCTTACACCACATCTTTATCCGAGAGATCGAATTACACCACTAGTCACCCTAGGACAGTTTCCCAACCAGTGCGATCACGTTAGCTACTTCGTCATATGGCCAAGACCTTGTAGACTGTTAATAAAAGAAAAAGGACTACTAGGAGCGTGATGAACTTATACCTTTAATTGGGTTAGAAGTAGGAGGATTAGGAGATTCCTACATCGTCGAAGTTTTTAATGGCCATGAAGTTAAAGCAAAAGATAAAATCTCTGAAAGTACCTAGAACATAGCCAATAAAAGCCTCACATCCACTGCTTTTAACGTTCCAAGCGATATCACCCAACTGCCTTCGACACCAAGCACCCTATTAAATTAACTGACGGTAAGATAGTAGGAGACCAATGCAATCAAACGACTGATGAGACTTTACCTAAAGGAAGTAATCTCGAAACATGGAGTGCCAGTCTCGATTCTCGCAGACCGAGATAGCAGATTTACATCTCGTTTCTGGAAGTCAGTCCAGGAAGCTTTGGGTACACGTCTAGATATGAACGCCGCTTATCAAACATAAACAGATGGCCAAGTGAGAAGAATATTCAAATGTTGGAAGATATGTTACGCGCTTGTATGATAGATCTTGTAAATGGTTAGGATAGACTTTTACTTTAGTGAAATTTTTGTACAATAATAGTTACCATACCAGCATCAAGGCTTCACCATTTGAGGTGCTTTACGGTCGTAAGTGTCGATCACCTATCTGTTGGACTGAGGTTGGAGATAGTCAACTCACTAGTCCAGAGATAATTCATGAAACAACCAAAAAGATCATCTAGATAAAGAATTGGATTCAAACCGCACGTGATCCTCTAAAGAACTATGCTAACGTGAGGCATAAACCTCTAGAGTTTTAAGTTAGAGTTAAGGTCATGCAGAAAGTTTCACCATAGAAAGGAGTGATACGTTTCAGCAAACGAGTAAAACAGAACCTGTAATACATCGGTCCTTTTAAAGTACTAGCTAGAGTTGAAACCGTTGCTTATAGACTCAAACTTCCGCATCAATCAAGTAAGGTTTACAGCCCAATCCATGCGTCAAACTTGAAGAAGTGTTTGTCCAACGAAACACTTGTCATTCCGTTGGATGAAATCCAAATCGACGACAATTTCATTCCATCAAGAAATCGGTAGAGATTATGGACCGAGAAGTCAAACGACTGAAGCAAAGTCGTATTCCATTCGTCAAGGATTAGGTGGAATTCCATGCGATATCCTGAATTCACCTGGGAACGTGAAGACTAGTTTTGAAAGAAGTATCCGCACTTGTTTTCCGACACCGCACTTTCATCAGATACCACGAATGGGTCTTCAAGACGAAGCTCTAATATGGAAAGACTGTGACAGCTGGAAAATTTTCAAATTTTTATTTTTACAATTTACTTACTATTTTTACTTTTTACGTTTATATGATTTCATTTACGTGCAACCGGGAAGTTATCCCGTGTATAACCAAAATCATCCATGGATGCGTTTTGAATTTTAAATAAGTGTATTCTACTCACGACTAACGTGTTACGACTTTATGGACATATTTTTATATGTCGCGTGTTTTAATTTTTATGAGTTACGTAAATACTACTAGTGCATTTTTTGCATGTGCATGCATACACTTCCCACCAAAACTAAAATATCTAGATACATCTTATGCATGGTTTAAATTTTAAAAATTGAAAATAATTAGTCCCATACCCTCTTCCTTCTTGTTCGTCCGCACCCTACACACACACCACACACCATCTTTTTTTTGTTAATGTTGTCTCCCTATAGTACTAGTCCTTCCCCTCTAATTCTCTAACCATTTTGTCTTGCCCATGGGTTGAAAACCACTAGTCCTTGGTATCCCATGTACCTTGGGTACATAAGGATGTCTTATGCCTCTATTCATTTCATTATCTCACACAACCAAAACACACACAAGCAAATTTCTCTCTTCCTTTCTTCTTTTCTCTTGGTCGGCCGAACAACAACAACACCATCAGATGTTCATTTTGTTTATTTCTTGAAGATTTGGGTTTACATATACATTTATAGTTCATTTGTGGTTATTTTCGGGTTATTATAGATCATTTTCGGGATTCATCATTTTTCTTCACTTTTCCTTCACTTTTTTAAGGCACTTCTCATCTCTTCTTCTTCTTACATATTTTATATATATATCATCTATGCATACATCCCAAATCTTTTCAAAAGCATCATCACCTATGTTTGTGCAAAATATTTTCATAAAGAAACTAGCAAAATAAAAGGGTTGTATAACTTATTTATGTTTTTGAAACTTATTCCTGTTATTATTGTACTTTTAGGTTAAATATATGATTATATGTGTTAAAAGTAGTTCTTGGTGTTATTGTAACAATCGATGGAAGGGATATGTGGTCTTAGAGTTTTTTGAGTGTTTGTATCAATCGGTGGAAGGGATTTAGGTTAGAAATAAAGTTGTGATATTTGCGGCTAAATATATAGTGTAGTTTTGGTATAAAATACTTGTTGTCCGAATTTTCTATAAAATAAAACGAGTTGTTAATTCCACTTTAAGAAGCCGAAAGATTAAAAATATAATAGTATACTTAAATACGAACGCGTGGATACGTCAAAATTCGACTTAAAACGAGTGAGTTATGACCAAATAAAGTTAGTGACTTTTCCACCAAAACTGTTTTAAACACATTGTGTCCAGATTACGTTTTTGTATTTTTATGCCATTTCGAGTTCGAGTCGGGTGAAACTTATAAAAGAAAAGCTTGTAGAATGTGATTTTTCCTTGAAACGTCGCTTTTTACCATCTCGTGAATCCTTATAACGAAGGAGTTACGGCCTTCTAAAGTCGGTCTAAAATCGGACTAAAATATGGAAAATTTATAAACTTTCGCATAAATTTGGCTAATTATGTGATCTGTTTGAAACTTAAAATGAGGTTTTTGGGCATTTTCTAGTCCGAATGAGCTATAAAATCTTTAACAAATATTGTAGTATCACTTATATATTTTCTATGCGCGTCAGAAACTTTCTAAAATATTATTAAGTAAGCGAGATAAGACTTATTAAAGTTGATGACTTAAAAATAATAGTAATGAATTTAATGGCGAATAGAATTGGAAACCATACTTTTGGTAAATTACTTAGCGTGTTTTAGGCGAGATATAAATTAAACGGAAATATTTAGAAAACGGATAATGTACAGGATTTCTAAAGATTGGTAAAAATAGTAACTTTTGTTTTAGCGTCGAAACTTAATAAAAACTAAATGTCTTTTTCGAGGTCACGTTTTGACTTAGACAACTAAAACGCAAACATGTTCGGGTGATGACGACTTTATAAAAATTACATGTGCATCTTTTCACTATTGTTGCTTGCATCTAAAACGCACTATCTTTCAACTAGGTCACGTTTAGGACATTTCTACTCGTTCTTCGTTTGTTGATTGTTCCTGATTCACCTCTTACAAAAGGTGAGTTTCATAGCCCTACTTTTTACTTGTTTTTACGAAAACTTTTATTAAATCTCGGGGTGAGATACATGCTTCGTTTTACTTTTAACGCAATTACATTTAAATGTTTACGGATTAGTCTAAATACCGATAGCCCACTTTGCCCATTATCATGAATTGTTAATTACGTGTTGTAAGCGTGAGTGTTATAGATAGATCTATCAAGATTAGCATCCTCGTTCGACTAAGTAGCACTTACTTGTATCGGTGGTCCTGATAATACAGACGTATACCATGTCAAAACTTTAGGTGATCTAGGGTTGGACACCTACGCGTGCACTTTACTTGACATATATTTGATGCATTACATTGTTTAGTTTCGATGTCATGAGCTTAGTACTATCGTAAATTACCTTTTGGGCTACTGCATGTGTTACATTAGTCACGCTATACTAAATCTTGTGATCCATACCTAATGTTTTACTTAAACCTATGAACTCACCAACATTATTGTTGACCTTTTAAGCATGTTTATCTCAAGTACCTTAACTCGTAAGGATTAATTGAAGTCCATTTGGAGTCAGCATGCATCATGGCTTTACTTCATGAAACTTTTATTAAATTACTCGTAGATGTAATGAGCACCAATTGATTACCGTTTTAACTCTGATTATTTTCGATTATGTAAAACTTGTTTCTTTTAATTAATTTAACGATGTAATATTTTCAAAACGTCCATTTACTGTTCGTTCTCTTGTACTTTATGTGTGAGATATTTATGAAGTCACGCCCTCAGTTTCCTATTCTGCTGCGCCATATCTTAGGGGTGTGACGCATCATGCCCACAAACTTGAAAATCTATGATGGGTCGATGAATTTGGACGATCACATCAACCGATTTGTAGTAGCAGCAAATCAGGGCAAATGGCAAATACCCGTGTGATGTTAGATGTTTCAGTAGATATTGGATGGGTCGGCGAGAGGTTGGTTCGATCGACTTCCGAATGGTTGTATTGATAATTAGGCGGAATTGCGTGATAGGTTCATGGAAAGGTTCGTGTCAAGGAAGAAATACTTCAAAGGCCCTGATGAAAACTCTAAGATAGTCCGAAGGGCCAACGAAACCCTTTCGGATTTCAAGGAGCGATGGACCAATGAAATCAGTTACATTCTGGATGTTCCTGATCTCTAAGATAGTCTGAAGGGCCAACGAAACCCTTTTGGAGTTCAAGGAGCGATGGACCGACGAAATCACTTACATTCTGGATGAATCTGAAGTAATGCAAATCTTAGCCTTCATGAGCACCTCTAAATTCCTAGACCTTGCAAGGCGTTTCTCTGACCGATTCCCTTAGACAGTGAAGGAAATGATGAAAAGGGTCAATGATTTGGTTAAGTCGGAAGAAGCATACCAAAGTACGAAGCTCCCAAAGGGAGTTTTTGAATAGATTCCAACGGTCGAATCAATAAATTGAGAGACCTCTAAGGCCTGTATATAGAGGAGATCGCCGACTAAATGATTATCGAAATGACTACCGACCAAAGAGAACCATACTCTCAGTATGTACCACCCCGGGTGGATAACCAAAGTAATGAACACTAATGACACGATGTTCCTCATTTTAACTTAGATTCACTGGTCAAGTATCCAAAAGAGATATTGGCCATTAAACTTCAGCTGCATCTTCCTCCTTGTCCTCCAATGATAGCAATGTCGAGAAAAGAAAATATGGACAGGTATTGCGATTACCATGGAGAAAACATGTACTATACCAACGATTGATTTCAATTAAAGAGACAACTCGAAATGGCATTGGAGTCGAGCAAGCTTAGTCACCTAATGAAGGATGTAAGACAAAGGGGAAACCAAAGGTTAAATAACAACAGGAAGGTAAAAGTTATTAATATGATCCGAACACGTATGAGTAAGAGGAAAAGGAAATCCAGGATACAAGGAGAAAAAGAATGGATAAATGTTCTTATAACTTTTCCACTAGTTCTATCCATTTACATTTCCTATGAGTCGTTGATAAGTGAGGCAGAGATAGAAGGTTACTTGGTTCGGAGGGTTTTCGTTGACCAGGGAGCAGTATTGCAAGTGATGTTTGAGAACTGATTTGATAATCTTTGCCCCTCCATTAAAACTCGCCTGACAGAACCGAGACTGCACTGGTTGGATTTTTAGGAGAAGAACTACAACCTCTGGGAAAGAGAGAATTGGAAGTATCGTTCGGAAGTGATTGGCTTTTTCGGAAGACCATCATGAACTTCATAGTTGTCCAAGCCGTATCACAATACAATATCATACTTAGCTTGACTGGAATTAAAGAATTGTAAGCCATTCCTTCCACAACATATTCTATAATGAAATTCTCGACGCTTGGTCACTCGGTCAAACGCTATATTTGTATGTCGACGGCTAGAAAAGAAACAAATACCTAGAGAGGAAAAGATAACCTAGGGGAAATTAGAAGAACCAGAGGATACTCCTGTGGAAGAGGTCCTAGTGAACCCAGCATTCCCGGACCAAATAATCGCCATCGGAAGGTAGATGATGAGGTGTCATTTTATACACTTTTTGGGGACATTTAACCCCTAAAATCATGCAAATATGCTCGATTATTGCAAAAAATCCTTTCTTTTTGTGTAATTAACATTTGGGAAGCACTTAGACAGAATACACATGACTTGGGCTAGATTCGGGAAGAAACAAGGCAAAAACACAACTTTTTAAGCTTGCGACCACCATCATAACGGCGTCACTAAATGTGGCTAGAAAGTGAAGTTTTGGATCAATTTTGTGACAGTTCAGTGTGTGGAGACGGCATCATAAGAAGTTAGTGACGATGTCATATTCACAAGGTGACGGCGTCACCAGAAATATTGACGGCGTCAGCTTATGTCGGTCATAAGAAACCCTAAGAAGATTCGACGGGGTGACGGCGCCCCATGTAGCACTCCGTAAATTTCAAGTCATTATTTGAATCAATACTTTCATTATTTATTTTACTTTTGAGTAAAATTTACTTTTATAATTAACCGGATAGGTTATCTCGCGTTCGTAGTAAAACGTTTATTAAACGTGAACCCGACTTTAATAAATATCCGTCTGCGTGCTCTACGTATTTTTATTATTTTTCATAAGTATCCCATATGTTGTAATTTTATTTTTAACATTTATGTTTACGCTTCGTGGTTTCGTCTAAACTTTATAATATTTTTTGTTTTTACCAATTAGCCTAAACAATACCCACTTATACCAAATTTAACCTAAAATTTATATAAACTTATGATTTTCTCCATGTATTGGTGATCAAGTTCCCTTAGGTGTCCCATTATCTAAGATAGTGGGACACTTGTTGTTTACAAAATGCATGCCTAGCTCATTATCCACCCAACTCCATCACATTTCCATATTTAGCATCAAAAACAAATTTCTCCCTTGTTCTTCCTTATTGTTGACACCACCATCAACATCCAAAACACCAATTTATACTTTTTTTCTACTAAAACTTCATTCAAATGTTGTAAGGTTTTTGCAAGTTTAATTAAGAGTTACATTGTTTGTGGTAAAGAAGTGGTTTTCTTATTACTTGGTTAAATCTTTTCAAGAAATTCACTTTCAAGGATTTATAGACATGGTCATCATGGTGTAAAAGGGTTTATTGCAAGATATGGTTGGGTGAAATTTAAGCTAGTTCAAAATTTTTGTTGATTCTAAATTGTAGTCATCATCATTTTCCTTCATTGTAAGAGTTGTATACTCTCTAATTTCTTTTAAATTTCTATGTATATTCTTTATGTACTATCTGAGTTTGTAAGTATTTTGTACATTTTATATGGTTATTTGTAAAGTTTTAGCATTGTACTTAATTATTGAGACTAGTAACTTGATAAAAAGTTTATTTGTAACTTTGGATTTAGGACAGTTTTAAGTCAGTACGTTGTAGATGGTGTTAACATTATATTCACCATAAGATCCGGAGGTTGGATGAAATGAAAGAGATGTGTAGCCATTTACTAGAGAATAAGGAAGATATGGAAGTTGTGTGTGTGGTTGAGAGAAAAGAAGGAAGACACACACACACACACACACACACTTTTACAAGTGTGAACTTCTACCCCTTATGGAAGTATGGAGGGGGTATTTATAGTCTCGGGCTTGACTAGCTAAACTAACCCGACACGACTATAAATGATAAATGTAATTTTGGATTAGTCACCATATTTTAGGGCTAACAATCTTCCCCCAATATGTGGACATACGGAATTACTTACAATGTTCCTATCAGGTACAAATACAACACAAATAAAGTCTTCCAAAGCGCTTCCAAAGCTAAAGATGTCTTCTGAGTTCTTCTGGTCTTGAAACTTGTACTCCAACTTGGATCTTCTGTATCTTTACCTGTACAGGAACCATTGTAGTATGCATGAGTTAGATTAACTTCCCCCCAATCCATGCAGCATGTCTTGAAAAGCTTTCTTCATAGACTCCTTTTTGGCAAAGTTTTTGTAGAAGTCAAACCACACTAACGACCACTGCTTCTTTTCATTAGGGATTGGTGAATATTTGTTCAGGGGTGCATGCGAGAAATCAACAACTGTTCTTCTCACGTTTGCAGAATACTTTACAAACCATACTAAGTAAAGTAGTATAAACTACTTCCCCGTGGAAGTTGACATGGTAACATCAAAGTCAATTAAGTCCCAGATGTACACATTTCCCCCCATGATGGTTGCGAACTCTCGGAAGCATCATTGTCGTGTACGTCTATATACTCGAGAAGTTCTTGTCATAAGCACAAATCTTGATATACAAAAGAATTGTTACCCTCTTGACTTCACAAACCATAAAGGAGTTGAAGCAAAAATCAAGAACACTTGGTATAATCAAGGTCTTGTGAATGAATGTCATCGAAGAACTTTGAAGAATTTGCTTAGACTGTGAAGTATCTTTGTCTTGGAATAGCATAAAAATACCTGTGAGAAGTGCTGATTACATCTCAACCTTTAAACTCTCTGGCTAACTTACCAAACTCGTATTCTGTAGGCTATTATCGTGATCACTTAGTGAAGTAAACTCGATATTCCAAACTTGAAACTGAAGTAAAATCCCCCAAATTTGTTACTTAATCTTGCACTATCGTTGATTGAAGAACGGTTAATCTTGCACTATCGTTGATTGAAGAACGGTGCAGTAGAAAATCTCTAAGTACCTTATACCCAACATCAAAAGTATAAGAAGTACAACACCTCTTGAAATTATCCACATCGACATCTGCGTGTGACACTGAGTACTACAACGTAACTCCTTTAAGTGATAGTTGTCCAGGTCTTCATCCAACCACTCCTTAACTTCTGGAAACTAGATAATCCAAGTCTTAATCATAATTGTATACGTTCAAGCAAGTCATCAATCGATAGAAAATAGAAGAAAGTCTCAATGATGAAATAAGTAGACGCCTCCGTGAAATTCAACTTTAATCGCAAATAAGGGATACCAAATCAACTCTGTGATCACATGTCATCGTAATCCGAATCTCTAGCTGTTTTGTCGTTTAAGTGAATCTTTTCAGGATCGTTTTGGGATTAAGTGTTGTTGTTTGTGTGGTTTTCTTGTTTTGAGTATTAGATTCCAAAATTCAGTCATATGCCCAAAGTCGGTCACATGCCCACCTGATGCGCGGATCGACCTTTTTTTTGAAATTAGGTGTTCAAAACGGGTGTTTTCTTTGAGACAAACCACTGCTACATTTGGTAAACCGCCGCCATGTTTTATTGTCAAACCGCTGCCAAAATGTGAGCAAACCACCGCCAAATAATATAGCAAACCGTCGCCTATGGCAAACCGCTTCCTATGGCAAACCGCCGCTAAGCTGTTC